>JARBWK010000001.1:63689178-63753899 GCA_030556195.1 Anolis apletophallus | reverse complement strand
GGAACGCTGATTAGGGGGAAGTTGCCCAAGTCGCTGCCATCCTTCCATGCAGTTGAACACGAACCCCACACCTGGGCTCGGGGGTGGCAAACTCGTTGGGCGCAGCTCCAGGTACATCCTGACCTGGGCAAGAAAACTTCCCACGCCGCCGGATGTCCATTGAAACGTGCCGGGGCATTCACCGACGGGTGTCGCCCGGCTCTAAGTACGCAACTCCGCTACCTCCTGCTGCAACGCCACCACCTGCTGATCCGTCCAGGTTTGCCATGGCGACAGTGGGGACGATGGGAGCTAGATGTGCGCTGCCGGCGGTTCCTGAGTGCATCCGTGGTGCGGGGGTTCGGGGAGTTCTCCGGCCAACTGTCTGTCGCCGACTTAGAACTGCCCCTTTAAGACACACACGGAGACGTATCAAAGGCTTTCTATGTTTATTGAATAAAAACAAATCCAAAAAGCAATTCACTTAAGAGAGTTCAGAGAATAAAGCAATCAGCACGAAGCTGCAGTTCAGTAAAGTAAGCAAAGTTCCAAAAGGTAGATCCAAAGACAAGCGTGGTAAAAAGCTTGGCAAGGCTCAGTTCACTCCGGGCGTAGCAAGGGATCCGCACCAATGCGAATCGTTTACAAGGCAAGGTCTTGGTTCAAAGGCGAGCCAAACTAGGCTCCAAGATTCACTCCGCTTCAACGCCCTTCAGATCAGACGTGGCCGGAGAACTGAGGATCAGTTTTCACGGGGCCGTTCTTAATCCTCGGCCTGGAACCCCGACGATCTAGGCCCGGCGTCTCCAGTCTCTACTTTCCGAACGGTGAAGGTCTAGGACAAATGCCAGCTCCCTGCCCTCCTCTATGTCCCTCGCCTGTTGTGAGAACGGCCCCGCTCAGCCAGCCTAGTATCGCTATCTTCTTGAGAAGCAGCCTCCCGGACTTTCCCATCCGCTCTGCTGCTCGGCTAACTCTTGGGAACCTCGGCCGTTTGGGAATTCATAACTATCTCCGCTATCTGCTTCGCTGCCTCCCATCTCCACCTGGTCCGCTCCTTCCCCGGGAGAATGCTCCCACCCGGGATCCCATGCTAAGCTCTCTACAGGTGAACTGGGCGAAGACACGGCTGACCAATCTTGCTCTGGGCCTTCCAATTCCTCCTCCGAGTCCCCTCCATCCTGTGCGGGTCCCAATGCCAACGGGACCCCCGGCGCGTCGCCCCCCCCCCCAGTGGCACGAACGGGCCCATGGGTGCTACAGTACCAAAAGGATTACGGATCGTTTTTTGGTCAACTTCAGCTTAGGTTTGGTTATTTAGGGGGGACTCAGCCGCTCTGAGTCCCCCCTCGGGGGTTGAGAAGAGCGGGGTAAAATCCTGAAATAGAAATAGATTTACAAAAAATGAAATTTACAAAAAATGTGGGACCATTCCCACCATCTTTGACCACTTCCACCCATATATACACATTCATTATTTTCGGAAGCTCTGTTTCAGGAATCCGCTTCTGGAATAAGCACCGGGAATATGGCGCAGCTGGCTGAGTGTCAGCTGCAGAAGATCTCTACTGACCAGGTGGTCATTGGTTCGAGGCCTGCCCGGGTCGAGGTGGGCTCTCGACCTATTGTGTAGCCTGTTGTCGACCTTTGCAACCCAAAAGACAGTTGCATCTGTCAAGTAGGAAATTAAAGGTACCACTTAGTGGGGAGGCAAATTTAACTGATTTACGAGGCCATAAAAAGACCTCCAGAAAACACGCTGAGGAGTGAAGGAGTGCGATAGCTCCCCCTGGTGGCCAGATGTTAAAAAATTGCCTCTGTCTGTATTGTGTGTTTGTGTGTCTAAATGTAATGTGTAATCTGCCCTGAGTCCCCTGCGGGGTGAGAAGGGCGGAATAGATATTAATTAAGTAAGTAAATAAATCTCTATATATAATAAAGCGGAATGTTTGTTTGTATGTATGTTTGTATGTATGTGGCAGCGTTCTGATTGGCTCCTAGCCTCTACATTCTGACAACATGATTGGTTGCCAGTGAGGGAGTATTTGCATAACGCCTCTAATTGGCCAGCCAACACGAACATTCCGACACTCTAAACTGCCAGAGGGGAATAAGGCCAAGGCCTGAGGCAGTCAGATTGGCCAGCCAACACGAACATTCCAACACTCTAAACTGCCAGAGGGGGATAAGGCAAAGGCCTGAGGCAGTCAGCCATGGTGGGAGTTTCATTGTTGGAAGTTTGCGGGTCCCAACAATGACAGAACAAGACCAAACTTGGCACACAAAACCCCCAAGACCACTCTACATCCTAGTGCAGTTTGAAGGAGGGTAGACCATGGATGATGGGACTTTAAGTACCTCCAATCACTTCCCCAGACTGCTGCAACCCTCATCCACTGACTGATCAAGACCAAACATGGCACACAGAGCCCACATGACCTTCACTCACTTCCTGAGAGCACTGTGACACTCATCCAATGACCAATATAGACCAAACTTGCCGCACAAAGCCCTCATCACCCACTCTACATTCTGGTGCTGTTTGAAGGAGGATGGACCATGGATGATGGGACTTGAAGTACCTTCACTCACCTTCCGAGACTGCTGCGACCCTCATCCAATGAATGATCAAGACCAAACGTGGCACACAGAGCCCACACGACCCACTCTACATCCTGGTGCTGTTGGGAGGGGGATGGACCATGGCTGATGGGACTTGCAGTACCTTCACTAACTTCCTGAGACCACTGCACGCCATGTAAACATCTGATAAGGACCAACCTTGGCACACAATGCCTTTCTCAAATAACCCAGGCAGGGCCAGGTCCCCAAGCTAGTAAATAATAAAACAAACAAATGGTGACATATACTACCATTGCTGGATTAGGTAACTATCCATCAATCTGTCCTATGCTCCAATTAGCCCATCCTCCTCTGATTCCACCTTGATCTTCATTTGTTTATGCATGCTTGTGTTAACAGCCCCAGAAACAACTAAAAAATTGCACCAAAATTCTGGTCTCTTAGTTGATCTGTAGACCTGTTTACTTTCTCTTCCACACCTACAATCTCAGTAAATCCAACTGTGTGTTGTCCAAAAGTGGGGAAAAATAGAACTACACAGTTGGTAGGGACTCCTAAGGTTATATAATCCAGCAAAACTATCCTTGCCACATGACCATCTCACTCCTGTTTAAAGAGCTCTAAAGAGCTCTTGTTTAAAGAGCTCCACCATATTACATGAAATTTATTTTAGAATTGAATAGTTCATCAAGAAGTCTTCCTAATATTTAGCCAGAATGTCATTCCTTGTTCATTTGCATCCAGTGATTCTTGACGTACTCCCTGGAGTAGCAAAAAATTGGTTTTTGGATATTTAAAGATGGCAATCATATCACTTTTCACTTTTGTTTTTTCCAATCTAAACATATCAAGTGTTCCTCAAAGGATTTGATTTCTAGACCATTCATACCATCTTCTGGACATATGCCAGTTTGCCAATATCCTTAAACTGTGTTAACCAAAACTGAATACATTCTCCACATGAGGTTTGACTAACCAGAACTGTGTAGTATTTCTATTTCCGATGACCCAGATGTGATATTCTGCTAATGCATCCTTAAATAGCATTGGACTTTTTTGGAGCAATACATCACTGATGGTGAATCATTTTGAATGAGTTACTATGACCCCTCAGTCCTCTTCACATATTCTTCTCTCAAGCATAGAATTACCCATACTGGTGGGAGTATTTGATTTTCTTGTCTAAATGTAGGACTTTACACTAATCTCTGTTGAACATAACTTTTGAAACTGTTAAACTAATCAAGAGTCGGGATTCCAAAGAGTTGGGAAATCTGAGCTGTTAGGCTCAAAAATAACCCTCAGTTGGGGCGATTCCACCATAGATATAGCAGAGTCCCAGAAGTAAACTTCATAACAGCAGAAACTTACATGTGATGAGCTGAGATAAACTTCTATTTTTTAGGATGGCACAGGATTGCAGTGTCAGAAATTTAGGTTCAAAAATATTTATTGAAGTAAAAGAAATACATTCTAGATAGAAAAAGGTCTTGGAGCTAACTAGCTTACTAAATCTCATCTTCTAAGAAAATAAAAGGTTTAAAAAATGCATAAAGCCAAAAAATCCATGCAGCTACATTTTGTCTAGAGAGAGAGGCAAAGTGTGCATCCTCACTGGAAGGAAGAAAAGGCAGAAGAGACAATGGCAGTGAATGGCCACATGGCCAGCCCAGGGCAATAAAAATACTTTAAAAAATGAATGGGTTGCTGTGAGTTTTTCAGACTGTATGGCCATGTTCCAGAAGCTTTTTCTTTTGATTTTTTGCACACATCTATGGCAGGCATCCTCAGAGGTTGAAGATGCCTGCCAGAGACCCTTCAACCTCTGCCTGCCATAGATGTGGCCAACACGTCAGGAGAGAAAGCTTCTAGAACATGGCCATACAGCCCGGAAAACTCACAGCAACCAATTGATTCCGACCATGAAAGCCTTTGACAAGACATGCAATCATTGTGACATTTGTCATCCAGTCCTGAGTGTGTTCATGCTGAAGCCCTACTGAGCTCGGTTGGTTTTGATTGAGAAGGACACTTATAGATTCAGCGGGAATAGAAATGAACTATTTGTAACTGGCTTTGCGGTAGTAAATGGAAAAGGGAGACAGTTATATATCTTTTTCCATTATTATGTTAACCTGTGAAATACAAAGGAATAAACTCATAACTAGGCCAACGGAAATCACATAAAGACTTTCTATAGAGTAATGGGAGAGAATTAACAGTAGGATCATTTGTATTCTTTTTTTCCTCTCTTTTTCTATATCAACTGCTTTTACAGTTAAGATCTGTTTCTTCACCATATTAACCCCATGTCTAGCTCCCTGTGGTTGTAAAACCACAGCTGGTTTTTCCTTCTGTGGGAAATAAGACGAGCAATTTGCTATTATCTTGAAGCAGAGATCCATTTGTCAGCTTTCACACTGTAAATCTCCCATCCTCTTCTTGCTTCCTACACTTTAATGTGAACAATAAAATATGTTTTATAGCTGGTTATCCCAGCATTTTGTGATCTCTGTTTCCCTCTGAACATATTCTGCTACGATATTGTACTTTAGCTATAGTCCTTGGGACTACTATATTTATAATTAGTTGAGATGAGTAGTGGTATGGCTCCTTTCTTAAATTCCTTTGAGGTGTATGCAGTTTTTAAATGTTTCTTAATGATAATGTCCTTCTGGGTGAATTCACATATGCACACTTATTGATGGCAGCACACCATGCAATGTGAAGCTTAGATGAATCAGCCATCACAGATAAATATAGACCAAACTTTAAAATAACCTGGTGTGAGTCATTTCTTAAGTAACACAGCTTAACTTTCCAGTTTAGTGACCACTCTTCTGCCTGGTCATAATTTGGATATTATAGTTTTATTGTCTTGTGTTATATTTTATTTTATTATACTACAGCAAAAGAGATACCACCAAAACAACAGGAAGAAATTACTGATGGTCAGAGCTGTTCAATAGTGGAATATGCTGCCTGGAAATGTGGTGAAGCTCCTTCTCTGGAGGTCTTGAAACAGAGGCTGGATGGCCATCTGTTAGGAGTGGCATGGCAGAAAGGGGTTGAACTGGATGGCCCTTATGGGCTCTTCTAACTATGATTCTATTATTATTATTATACTATATTTTCAGCATGGAATCAAAGTTCTTGGGTCACTTGCTTCTTCTGGGAAGTCTGATCTGGCTATGGTGGTCCACGCTCTGGTCACATCCCGAATAGATTACTGCAATGCACTCTACGTGGGGCTGCCTTTGAAGACAGTTCGGAAATTACAATTAGTCCAACGGGCGGCAGCCAGATTACTAACCGGAGCTACATACAGGGAGCATACCACCCCCCTGTTGTGTCAGCTCCACTGGCTGCCTGTCCATTTCCGAGCTCAATTCAAAGTGCTGGTTTTGACCTTTAAAGCTCTATACGGTTCTGGCCCAGCTTACTTGTCCGAACGCATCAGCCCCTATGTCCCATCTCGTAATTTAAGATCGTCTGGGGAGGCCCTGCTCTCGCTCCCGCCAACTTCTCAAACGTGGTTGGTGGGGACAAGAGAGAGGGCCTTCTCAGTGGTGGCTCCCCATCTGTGGAACGTGCTCCCAAGCGACATATGATCGACCACATCCCTCCTGGCATTCAGGAAAGGAGTGAAGTCCTGGCTGTGGGACCAGGCGTTTGCGCATTAGCATAATGCAAATTTTGGACTGGATTTGTAAGGGCAAGTTGATGGAGATGGCTCAATGCCCCTGTTATGGACAGAACACTGTTTTTAACTTAAGTGAATGTGTGTGATGTTTTAATGTTAATTGTAATTTAATGTATATTAATGCTGAATGTTTTTGGTTTTTATATTGTATTTTACTGTGTGGGCATCGAATTTTGCCTTGTGTTAGGCTGCTCTGAGTCCCCCCTCGGGGGTTGGGAAGAGCGGGGTAGAAATGTTGGAAATAAATACATTATTGCAAAGGGATCTTGCAGCATCTTTGAAACTGAGTGAAAGTAACTGGTAGCACAAGGTTTTTAGACAGTTTTCATCTACAGTCAGCCCTCCACGTTTGCTGAGGTTAGAAGTGCAGGAGCCCTACAAACTGGGGCGCCCTTCCATACAGCTGTATAAAATCCGCATTGAACTGGATTGCATTGCAGTGTGGACTCAGATAATCCAGTTCAAATCAGATATTGTGGATTATTTGCCTTGATATTCTGGGTTATATGGCTGTTTTGAAGGGCCCTAGGTCCTCTCTCAAAAAGCTAGGATGACCTAGAGATGACAATGGATAACATATTAATCAAATCCAGTAATAATCAAACCTAGAAAAGGTATACCTGTGCTAGACCAACTACATCAGATACACACCATGCACTTGAGAAATATGCTCCATGCAATTGAGGAAAGCTTATGTTACCAACTTCTTTCTCTCAATTAATATCAAGGCTACTACAAGATCCCTTTGCATGCTGATATTTCAGACTAGCACGTTACTCAGCGGCAGTGTGCTGTGTACAAAAGTAAGAAACTATGTAGCATATCAAAATTGCATATATATTGTGACTATAATCTGGATTTTATATGGCAGTGTAGGAAGGGCCTCAGCCAAGAAGTAGAAAGGGGTCTCTGCAAGATTTGAACCCCCTCTGTCTGCCCCTGTGTTGCTTCCAATCCCAGGGTGCATCTCCACTGTGGAAATAATGCACTGTAATGGCTCAATGATACAGAATCAAGGGAATTGTCGTTTCACAAGTTTTGTAGCCTTCTTTTCCCAGAGTGGTGGTGCATTTCCAACCTCCAGCTGCTACCATCCCACAGCATTGAGCCCTGGCAGTTCAAGTGGTGCAAAAAATTGGACTAAATCTACAGTGCAGATGCACCCCAGGGGTTCGTCTTTCTCCCTGCCTATGTGTAAGGAGCGAGCAGCAACTGAACCTGTTATTATTTGTTCAGTTGCTTCTGACTCTTTGTGACCTCATGGACCAGCCCACGCCAGTGTTCCCCATCAGCCGTGGACATCCCCAGCTCCTTCAAGGTCAAGCCAGTCACTTCAAGGATACCATCCATCCATCTTGCCCTTGGTTGGCCCCTCTTCTTTTTCCTTCTATTTCTCCCAGCATCATTGTCTTCTCTGAGCTTTTCTGCCTCCTCATGATGTGGCCAAAGGACTTCATCTTTGCCTCTAACATTTTATTTATTTATTTATTTGCTATACTTGTACCCCACCCTTCTCAAACCCAACAGGGGGAACTCAAGGTGGCTCACAGTGGCACACACGTTGTGCCTCAACAACAATTACTGACACATTAAAAAATTGCTACATATTAAAACATATTAAAATTGAAAATTTATAAAACACACCATCCAAAGTTCATGGTCTGAGTCTGTTCAAAGGTCAAATTGCACAAGATTTCAATTCAAAACATTGCATTGCCCTGGTTTCCAAAGGCCTGCTCGTAGAGCCAGGTTTTGACTCTTTTCCTAAAGGCTAATAGGGAGGGAGCTGCTCTGATGTCGCTAGGGAGGGAGTTCCACAACCGAGGGGCCACCACTGAGAAGGCCCTGTTTCTTGTCCCGGCCAGCCGCGCTTGTGAGGCGGTGGGACCGAGAGCAGGGCCTCCCCAGAAGATCTTAATCTACGTGCTGGTTCGTAGGGGACAATACGTTTGGACAGGTAGCCTGGGCCAGAACCGTTTAGGGCTTTATAGGGTAAAGCTAGCACTTTGAATTGTGCTGGGCAACAAACTGGCAGCCAGTGCAGCTGACACAAGGGGAGGTTATGTGCTCCCTGAGCGGCGCTCCAGTGAGCAACCTGGCTGCCGCTCGCTGGACCAGTTGGAGCTTCCCTCCAGTGAGTAGTCGAGCTTTATTCCCTGGATTGTGGACTGGTTGGCTCTTCTTGCTGTCCAAGGCACTCTTAGAGTTTTCCTCCAGCACCGACTGACCCTACTGTGCTCATCGGTGGCGGCCCGGTGTGGTTCCCTCTGCGCTCCTCTAGGGGGCGCGCGAGACAAGGCGGCGCTGCTGCTGCTGCTGCTGGCTCTCCGGCTCGCTGGCTCTCTGGCGGGCGGGCGGCATGGGGCTGTGAGGCGGGCGGGCATCGCCCAGGCCCCTCGCCCGCCATGCCAGGCAAAGCCCAGCACTTCCAAGGGCCCCAGGTCAGCTGCTGCTCCAAGTACCTGCTCTTCGCCTCCAACGTGCTCTTCTGGGTGAGACACACACAGAGGGAGCGGCGCGCGCGGGGAATGGGGGCGCGCGCCGGCTCGCGCCGCTGTGCTCCCGGGTTACGGGGGGGGGGGGGAGGGGGGCAGAAAGCCCACTTATGGGGAGTCCGGGGCCGCTGGGGCTGGGTCATCCCGCCCCTTATTGTCCGCAGCGAGCCTGGGCCTGCCTGAGAGGGAGGGAGCGGGGCTGGGTGTCCGATGCCTGCCGGGAAAGCAGCAGGACCTCCTGCTCTTTTTGCGTCGGGAATAGAGAGAGCCCTTCCTAGGCAAAGGGGGGCGGGGGGAGGAAGAGGTCCTGTGGTGCTGTTGGGGTGCCCCTCTGGGAACCTTATGGGGTTACCCCGCGAGGAGAAAGGTCAGCCTCTAGGACGGCTCCATTTCCCCCACACTTAGGGTGGAATGAATGCAGTTTGGCATCACTTTCTGGCCTGGGAAGTGGAATTTGGTGAGGCCCCAGCACTCCTTGGCAGGCAAACCTTCTCGTGCTAGAACTCCCATGGTTTCATAGCACTGAGCCATGCCTTGATTCTACAGTATAGGCACGGGCAAACCAGGTGTTTTGGACTTTAACTCCCAGAAATCCCAGCCAGCTTGCCGGCTGCTGGGAATTGTGGGAGTTGAAGCCCAAAACACATAGAGGGCCCAAGTTTGCCCATGCCTGGTGTGGATGCACCCTAAGAGGCAGAAGCCTGGGGCACACCTATACAAATGCAGTGTTCCCACTCAGCCAGGGGGGCTAATACATTATTTAATCTGTTATGTTTATTCATATCATGATCTGATCACCATGCTCATTATATCCCACATTAATGGGGTTATTGGGATAACAATACAAAAGATTTGCTAGGGTAGACCCTCTTCCACCCAGTCTCAGCCCCGAACCAAACTCAGCCCCCTCTGAAACAAAATCCTGGCTACGGCCCTGTCCCCACTTATTGCGGACTCTGTTTCACGGATTTTTAAAAAATATTAATGTAAAATACATATCATTGTATTTTCACTGTTTTGTGGGGGTTTTGCTGCCACCACTCTTCAAGGCGCTTTCCCTCCTCAATCCTCCCTCGCTCCAGCCTTGAAGGGCCTTTCCTTCCTTTCCTTTCCTTCACTTTATTTTAAGTTTATAAAGAAGGGGGACTCAGGGTGGCTAACAAAAGGCAACGATTCGATGCCACATATACAATCAATAAAACAATGATTACATCATAAATAATAAATTAAACATATTAAAAACCAATTAAATACGAAAAGCTAAAAAATACACATAGCTCTGTAATCCCAAGTTTGTCCAAAGCCAGTCCACAACAGTCCGTTTTCATAACACTGTCATCATTTTGTTGTCCGCCTGCTGCCCAATATCTAACCAAATGCTTGGTCCCATAGCCACATCTTCAACTTTTTTCCTAAAGGAAAGGAGGGAAGAGGTTGACCTAATTTTGCTGGGGAGCGAGTTCCAGAGGCGAGGGGCCCTGTCCCACCAACCCTTGTGCCAGTAGGACTGAAGACCGATAGGTCGCAGGTTCGAATCTGGTGAGCGTGGATGACTCCCCAAGGGTGGTAAAACATCAAAACATCCTGGCATCCCCTGGGCAATGTCCTTGCTGATGACCAATTCTCTCACACCAGAAGCAACTTGCAGTTTCTCAAGTCGCTCCAGACATGAAAAAAAAAATCTAGACTGCACCTCTCTTCCAAAACGGACTCAGGGTGGTTTACAGCATTGAAACAAGCAAACATTCAATGCCTTGCAAAGTAAACAAACAACATCAGGAATAACACAAAATAACAATAATAACAGTAAATTCATAATGAAAGAATTAAATGTTCGAATGCGGAATAAAGCAATTGTGTGAAAATAATATACTTTGTATACTAATAATATACTATACCCTTACGATCTCCAAGGGTGCTTTTTATTGCAGAATGAATGTGGTCTGCCCTGATTCAGTGCTGTGGGATTGTGGGAGTTTCCCCTTTACAAGGCCTTTAGCCTCCTCTGCCAAAGAGTGCCCGTGGCCTCACTCAAACTGCAACTCCCACAATTCCAGATCAGGGTTCAGTTCTTTACTTGGCTATGGAATCCCGCTGGCTGACCTTTGGAGTCACACACCCTCAGCCCCAGAAAACCTTGTGATAGGGATGCCATAAATTAGAAATATTATCAAGGCACACATCAACAAAGGAAAAGGAAATTAGCGAGAGGTTGTAAGCTCAGGGCACATTTTCATCCCCATGGATATTTGCATGCCACTTGGCTTCCAGTTGAAAAAGAACATCATATACACACACAAGAACCATATGTGCTCGAATCGTATGTGCTCTAAAACTCTAGCAGGCATGGGCAAACTTTGGCCTCCAGGCGTTTTGGACTTCAACTCCCACAATTCCTAATAGCTGATAGGCTGTTAGGAATTGTGGGAATTTAAGTCCACCTGGAGGGCTGAAGTTTGCCCATGCCTTCTCTTTAGGGACCAAATTCCAAGAAACATAGTTTAAAGTGCTAAACTCAAAGGAAGGAGCCTGCTTTCTCTCTGTTGGCATTTCCCTCTCAAAGGCTCTACTGAGAAAGGGAGAATCAAACAAATCCTCAATTGCACCTGCTGGCTGTCTTATCAGAAGCAAATTCCTGAAATTGGTTGATTGGCTTTGAGGGACCAACTTGGGGAATGTGGCAGAACACACCCACCCAGTGGTTTGCTTAATGCCTGAGAAATGCATCCAAATTGGAGAGGTAAGAGCCAGACAGTGAGCAGGTATGCTTGCAAAAACCGGCTAGCTCTGCTACTCAGCTTGCTCAAGAGGAAAGGAATGCAGACCAGAGACAGGTGTTGCACGGTCAGAACAAGTGAATTATTTTTTTGGGGAAGAGAGCAAAGGTTAACATGGTTTTTCCTTATTACTGTTATCATTATTATTTCCTTCTTCCAAGCTTGTGTAGTTTGATAAAATGAACACATGAGGGTGCTTGACTCCAATTAGTCCATTGGTCCATGCATTCAACAATTGGGTTGCTGTAAGTTTTCCAGATTGTATGGCCATGTTCCAGAAGCATTCTCTCCTGACATTTCACCGGCATCTATGGCAGGCATGGGCAAACTTCGGTTGTAAGGGACATGGCCATACAGCCCAAAAAACTTACAGCAATCCAGTGATTCCGGCCATGAAAGCATTCAACATTACATGGTCAAAAATTGTTGGATGGGCATCATCTTAGGAGAAAGGTCTTCACATGGCCCATGTACTTGAGGTCTTTAGAGTTTAACCTGGGATCTTTACACTTTTATTTTATTGGTCGGATGAAATATGCTAATTTTTTGAGATAGGATTTTTGGGTTTTCAGGAGCTGTATGCCACAATCATCAGTATTAAAACAAAAAAAGACCTGAAATATTTCAGTTGGTGTGCAATGAATCTAAAATATATGAAAGTTTAATTTTTATCATTACATTATGGAAAACAATGAACTTTAGCACTATATGCTAATTTTTTGAGAAGGACCTGTATATACAAAGTAAAGTCATTTGCTGGGGTTAGCGGCAGAGCCCCCTGTGAAAGTGAAAAACCACAAATAAATAAATTTCCTCTTATTTTACCTGAGAGACCACATCTCTGGAAATATCTAGGTTTTCCAGTATGCCTCTGGAAATGTTTGCTGGAAGCTGAATATAGAATCAGATCGTGGAGGACCTAAAGATTCCTGAAGAGGTGTTCTCTTTAGAAATCTCTATGTCCTCCAGCATGAGTGGAGGAAACTGGCCATAGAGCCACACATTGGAGGACCTAGAGAACATTTTTAATCAGATATATGAATAATCAAAACTGCAAATATGGAGGGATGATTGTACGTAGCATTACAACTCATCTTTATGCTCTACACTTCTTTCAGTTTTTTCTTTTTTGGTGCGCATACACAAACACCCCCCAAATAAGGAATATATGGGACAGGAAAAAGTGGGAAGTAATTTTCCGTCTATTAATGTTACATCAGATTTCATACATTCTGTTAGATTAGATTCAACAGAACAGCACCCAAACTTAGCTGCTTTTGTGGGCATGCACAAAGAAGTCCTTTAACTCATTACTCTTGATCAAACTTGTATTCGTTGCTGTGAATTGCATGCTCAGCTCATCCTGGCCAGGAGCCTTTTGTTTGGTGAGCGTCTTTTCTATTTGGATCTGTTCTTTTGATTTGCTTTGTGCCTATGTTTTTCATTCCGCCCTTAGCCCGCACCCCTCTGAGATGCCTTCCCTTGTTCTCAGGTGTATTGTTGAATTTGTAGCAAGTGCTGTGCCTTGGCTGCTGCAGTGGGATGTACCAAAACAAAAGCATATGAAAGGATAGTTTGCTGGGAGCAGCACCTGTACTAACAATGTGAGCCAGCAGAGATCGCTCAGGAAATAGATTACCATAGCTTTTCTATCCCTGAATGTTATCTGAGAAAGCTGGTAAACATCTGAAAGCACTTTAGCTGGAGAGTTTGTTATTCATCACTATTTCCAACCATTGCATTTTCTTCTTGTGATAGTTGTGGAAAGTTGTGCAATGGGGTTATGAATTCACCTTCCTGAATCAAGGCTGGATTTACACTGTCATGTAATCCAGTTTCAGAATGCAGATTAACTGCATTGAACTGGATTATGTGAGTCTACATTGCCATATAATCCAGTTCAAGGCAGCCAATCTGCATTCTGAAACTGGATTATATAGCAGTGTAGATCCAGCCTCAGTTATTAGCAGACTTTTGGTTTGCAGTATTTTTTTTACTAGAACTATGGTCCACCAAGAGAAGTAAAAAAACCCTCAATATACTCAGCCACCCACATTTGCAGATTTAACTATTGTAAATTTGATTATATCTGTTTTTGATTAATATGGTCTGTAGGAATCTCTAGGTCCTTCAGTTTCCGTAGTATAACAGAAGAAGAGAGTTTGTTGTGGCCCCTGTTAAACAACTGAAAGTCAGAAACTCTTGCCAATCTGCTAGCAGATCCATGAACTCATTCACCCCTGGATTGTTTGGTTACTTAATTTGTTTGTGGCTTACCAACTCTAGGACTCAGTCTCCCTCTGCTTATTTGTGGTCTCCCACCCAGTGGTTGACAAAATCCTTTAAGACTTTGTGGTTAAATAGGAGTGCCCTGAAGTCCAGGTGTCAAACTTGCTGGCAAAATTGACACTTCTATGTGACTCAGCCCTGTGTAATCAAATGCTTTTGCTTGCTACATTACTTGACTGTGTTAATAGGGCAAGATGCATATGATTGTGGCTATAACGTGAAGCCAATACAAATAAGTTCTAATAATAAAAATGAATGCAATAGACTGAACAGATATTAAGCAGAAGAAAAAAATTAAAAGAGGTAAACCAGTTTAGAACAATTCAAAGGAAACCATTGAGGTTTAAAGCCTGTTCTCAACAGATATGTTTTTATTTGGTGCTTAAACAGAAGCAGTTTTGGCATCCTTTGGGTCTCCCAAGGGGAGGGCATTCCACCACTGGAGTACATGGGCCACAGGCTGTGGCTTTGTACAGATATTATCATGTATATTTAGTATACCTGCACTGTACAGTTTGCTGATCTGTGCACTTGAGTAGTTATAATAGCATGTACTTGTATTTATATCAGAGTTTCTGAATGATAACTTACTATTCTTTTGATTACTGAAAGACTTTCTTTTTCCCAAATAATTTGTGATAGATAATTTGGGTTTTCATTTTGTTGAGATTTATTTATTTATATTTATAAATTCGATTTGGTAGACCGCTCTCTCTGGAGCCCAGAGCGGTTTACAGCATAAAATCCATAAAACATCAATAAACAGATAAAAGACGTATACCCAAAAGCCCCCCTCCCCACAATGGATCCCGGCAAGCAATAATACACAGAGGCAATACATGGCAGGACGGTATGTTGGCAGCTGGCAACTAAGGAGGCATCAGTTGGGACCAAATGCCTGCCTATATAGCCAAGTCTTCACAGACTTGCGGAAGGCCAACAAACCCCGTAGTGCTCGTATCTCCTCCGGCAGAGAATTCCAGAGGGTCGGAGCGGCCACTGTAAATGCTCTCTGCCGGGTGCTCGACAGCCTACAGATCTTAATACTAGGGACCTCTAGTAGATTAAGCCCCTCTGAGCGCAGTGATCTTCTGGGTTTGTATGGGGTAAGACGCTCCCTCAAGTACACTGGCCCCAAACCATATAAGGCCTTGAAAGTTAGAACTAACACCTTGAAGGAGATCCGGAATTCGATGGGAAGCCAGTGCAGTGCACGCAGCAGTGGGGTCACATGCGCAGATCTTGGGGCTCCCGACAGCAGGCGCGCTGCTGCGTTCTGCACCAGCTTAAGTTTCCGGATCGCCGACAAGGGTAGGCCAATGTACAGCGCATTACAGTAATCAAGCCTCGAGATGACCGTGGCTTGGATCACCGTGGCCAGGTCGCAGCGGGAGAGGTAAGGAGCCAGACGTTTCGCCTGCCGCAGATGGTAGAACGCTGTCTCTTGCAAGCGCAGGCAATCTGCGCTTCCATCGACAGTTGGGTGTCTAGCTGGACCCCAAGGCTCTTAACTAGGGGCTGTGGGCGAAGTGCCACACCATCAAACGTCGGCAACTGGGTCTCTACCCCCTCCGGGGTCCATCCTCAGAATGAGCTGGGTGTCATCAGCGTACTGGTGACATTCCAGCCCAAAACTCCGTACCAATTGGGCGAGTGGTCGCATGTAGATGTTAAATAACAGCGGGGAGAGAATGGCCCCCTGAGGGACTCCACAATGTAAGGGGGAGCCCTCGGAGACCACCCCTCCCCACTTCACTCGCTGCAGGCGGTTTTGGAGGAAGGAGGACAGCCAGTTGAGGGCTGTCCCCCTCACCCCCGCCACCGCCAGGCGGTGTGTCAAAAGTTGGTAATCGACAGTATCAAACGCTGCCGTGAGGTCCAATAACACGAGCAGCGCCGATCCGCCTCGATCCAAGTGGCAACGGAGTAGGTCTGTGATGGAGATGTTAAGCCAGGAGTCCTCAAACTGCGTCCTGTGGGCCTTCAGGGTCATTTATGTGGCCCTCATCCTAAACTTTAGGTTTAGGGTTGCCCTAATCTGAAACGACTTGAAGGCATACAACAACAACAATCCTAATTTACTTGACAGTCTCATCATCCAAAAGCAGGCCCACACTTTCCATTGAAATACTGATAAGATTATGTTGGTTACAATTGTTCTTCATTTTAAATATTGTATTGTTTTTTCATATTTTTGTGCACTACAAACATATGTTCAGTGTTCGTGGGTTTTTTTTCCAAATTATAGTCTGCCCTCCCAACAGTTTGAGAGACCATTAACCCTCTGCTTAAAATGTTTGAGGACCCCGTGTTAAGCTATAAAACGTAGAAATGAGAAATGATTAAACCTTCACTAAATATATTACAGGTTGAGCCTCCCTTATTGGGGAATCAGAAAATCTCCAAAACGGAATCTTTTGGCCTCCTTTGAGACAGCAGTTGAGATGCTCATGCTTGTTTGCTTCTCAGATTCTCACTCTTTCTCTAGCGTCATCTTGTTTGGTCACTGCTTGTATGAGATGTGAGGCTGAAGAGAGACCAAGGATCAGAGAGATGAACAACAGTGGCACTGTTGCTATAATCTCAAAGGTGGAAGCAGGTGACCGGAAGCAGAAAGTTGCAGTTTCCTGTCATTCCACAATTCCTCCGTCTCTCCAGCCTTTGTTATCTGTTGTGCATGTGCTTGGGTTGTTCTCAAGACTCACACCCCATTCACTATTTGTCTTGTGTATGGGTTGTGAGTCTTGAGAAAGACCCAAGCACATGCATAAAAGGTAATGAAATGGCTCATGTGGAGGTTCATTACAGTTATTCCAAAATCTGAAATATTCTAGTCCCAAGGATTATGGATAAGGGATACCCGACCTGAACAATAAAAAGCCCCAAAAATCAAAATAGCTATTAAAATTATTATTGCTTCTCTGCTTCAGATGGCCTAGTGTGTTCAGCAGGCCTTACCTTATTTGAGTCTAATGTGCTGTTGAATTACGCACTTCAATTTTCAAAAGCTTAAAACCAAAACAAGTATTTGCTGCCAAATGTGATGCACAGTGGCAAAAAGTGAACTCTTTGTAATTTGGCTTAAAAGGTGTGCATTACAGTTGCTGCCTGCATAGGATTCCTTCTTTAAAAATGAATATCAAGACACCAAAGCTTCCAGCAATGGAAAAAAAATCTTGGGGTGCATCTATGACAGTGTTTCTTCTCAACCTGGGGGTTGGGACCCCTGAGGTTAATGAGGGCATGTCAGAGGGGTCACCAAAGACCATCAGTATTTTCTGTTGGCGATGAGGGGGTCTGTGTGGGAAGTTTGGCCCAATTCTATCGTTGGTGGGGTTCCTAATGCTCTTTCATTGTAGGTGAACTATAAATCCCTGCAACTACAACTCCCAAAGGTCAAAGTCTATTTTCCTCAAACTCTACCAGTGTTCACATTTGGACATATTGAATATTCGTGCCAAGTCTGGTCCAGATTCATCATTGTTTGAGTCCACAGAGCTCTCTGGATATACAACTCCAAAACTCCAGGTCAATGCCCACCAAACCCTTCCAGTATTTTCTTTTGGTCCTGGGAGTTCTGTGTGCCAAGTTTGGTTCTTTTTCATCTTTGGTGGAGTTCGGAATGCTCTTTGATTGTCTCTCTCTTGGCTTTTCTTTGCGAACAAAGATTCAGGAAGGACTCATCCCACGCTTTCTACAAGAGTGTTGATGACTAAGAAGGCCAGTCTGAGATAGGCAAGTCCGGTTGCAGAAAGCACAGCAGAATGTCTCCTTGGGTGATGTGGTTCCAAGTTGTGGTTCTTTCTGCGTTGTTGTTTCTCTTTGAGACCCGTTCAGCGTGACTTCTTGAAAGAAGCCGCAGCATTGTGGATAGTGCGTCTCCACGCCTCCCGATGTGAGGCCAGGGTGGACCATTGTTGGTGATAAATCTGGCTGAGCCTGCGATGTTGTTTCAGGGAGTCTTGATTGTAGGTTAACTATAAATCCCAGCAACTACAACTCCCAAATGACAGAATTAACCCCCCCCCTCCCAACCTCACCAGTATTCAAATTTGGGCGTACTTGGTATTTTGTGCCAAATTTGGTCTAGTGAATGAAAATACATCCTGCATATTAGATATTTATATTACAATTCATAACAGTGGCAAAATGACAGTTATAAAGCAGCAACAAAAACAATGTTATGGTTAGGTGTCACCACAACATGCGGAACTGTGTGTATGGGTTGTGGCATTAGGAAGGTTGAGAAATACTGATATGTGCTGTGGAATGAATACACTTTCACTGCCTTGGTTCAATGCTATGGAGTCATAGGGGTATGTAGGATTCTTCTCTTTTCAAATGCTATCTCTTGTGTTTATACCATTACAAATAGAAGTCCTTCTATTGTGTGGCTACTGCCAAAGAATAAAGGTGGAAAAAGTAAAAACTGTATATATCCACAAGGTAAATTTAGAAACACACCAAATCAAGTGAAAGCAAAATTAAAAGTATTAGATGTTTATTCAGGACAAAGTGTTGCTTTGGGTCTATGATCAGAGAGGGCTCTCCTGATGCTTAGGAAGAGGGCTGTGGAAGTCCAAAACTGCAACTGCTGGAAGAAGGCTATGAGGGGATTTTGGGCTGCTCTTCTCTCCTCAACTGTCTCCTGTGACGTGGTGTTTTTTTTATTCATCAAGACCGCTCCTTGGGGTCATATTTTTTCCTCTCCCAGATAACTCCACTCTCCTACAGAATTGTCTTACCAACTCCCCTTCTCCAAATTCTTCGGTGACAGCTCCTTTGGGCCACAAAGTATCCACCAAATGTAATGCAGCAGAAGGCATCTCCAGAAGTTGGGCACATAGCTCCAGCTCCTCAGCCTGAATTTCTAGGATTTAAAATTGTGTGGAGACCCTCAGTGGATAGAAAGCTTTTCTCTTCACAAAGGAAGCCTTCGATATAGAGAGGGTAACAGAAGTGGTGACATCCTTAATTTACACATTTTTAGACTGCCTCAGGAGAGGTATACTTTCACAGTCCTCAGAATTGCTGTGCATGCAGGTGTGAACATACCTTGTGTTTGTTCAGTGTAACGTGAACGTCTTTGATGTTTGGTGTACATTTCTTTTAACAAGTAAAAAATGTAGAAACAGTATCGGTAACCGTTTTGTAGCAAAAAAATGCTTAAAAAATTTTTAAGCAGGAAAGCTAATCGCTATCCTTTATACGTCTTCAGGGCATAAGCAAATTATTCTTTCTTTGGAAGCAGAAAGGAACATTTGTCTCTAACCAGAGCATATAAGGAGACTTCAGACTGTTCAAAATACAACAAAGATCTTACACAGGATTATGTAGGAAGTAACGTGCTGCCTTTGAACACTGAACTGTCAGCCCTCCATGTTTGTTGGGGTTAGAGGTGTAGGACTCATGTAAAAATGGGAAAACTACAAATAAAAAATCACTATCCCCCCACAAGAACACTTCTTTAGGAGTTACAGTCCTCCAGTCCTCTGAGGCCCGTAACAACAATTTCCTGTGGTCAATTTCGACAGGAAATTGACCACAAAGTGGCACAAGATAATCTAGAGCAGGGCTGTCCGGCGGCCTGGGGGCCGTACACGGCCCCCAAGCCACTTGGATACGGCCCCCTACCCTCCAGCAAGAAATAAGATGTTTTTTTTTAAAATCAATAAAAATATTTTTTTTAATTAATTTTTTTGGTCTTGCCCCTTGGCTTTCCATTGGCTCTCTCCTCCTGAGGGAGGGAGGGAGTGACGTCTCTTGGGCCCCGCTCGTGATTGGAGGAGGAAGGCAGCTCTGTGTGCGCACCCCCCCTTGCGCCAGGCCTGGAGGCGCGAAAAGCCTCCCCCGAGTCTCCTTGCGGCCTTGCGAGATCAAGAGAAGCAAGGAGCAGGGCCGCAGCAAGAGCGGGGGAGGGGCGCCACCAGAGGCGGCTCCAACCGGGGCTGCTGTAGCAGCAGCATGGACACGGAGCTCTTGGCAAGCAGATAAAGGGGCTTTTCTCCCTCCCATCCATCTTCCTCACTCTCTTTACTTCATCCCTTTCTTCCTTCCCTCTTCCATACTTCCCATCTTTCTTCCCTTCCCTTCTTTCCCTCCCCTCCTTTCTCTTCTTTCTTCCTCTCTCCCTCCCTCCTTTCCCTTCCTTGCTTCGTAATCTCCTTTCTCCCCTCCTTCCTGCCTGCCTTGCCTTCTTTCTTTCCTTCCTTCTGTTCTTCCTTCCCCCCTTCCTTCCTCTTTCTTTCCTTCCGTTCTTCCTTTCCCCCTTCCTTTCTTCCTCTTTCTTTCCTTCCTTCCGTTCTTCCTTTTCCCCCTCCCTCTTTCCTTCCTTCCTTCCTTCCTTCCTTCCTTCCTTCTGTTCTTCCTTTCCCCCCCTCCCTCCCTCCCTCCTTCCTTCCTTCCTTCATTCCTTCCTTCCTTCCTTCCATCCATCCCTTCTTCGTCTCCCCCTTACTTCCTGTGTCACCCCTTTATTTTCTGGCAGCAGCGCATGAACACGGAGCAGGATTCCCTCCCCCATTGCTGTTTTCTTATTTGCTGTTGCATGTGGGGATTTTTGTGGGGAAGTTTGCCCCAATTCTGTTGTTGGTGGGATTCAGAATGCTCTTTGATTGTAGGTGAACTATAAATCCCAGAAACTGTAACTCCCAAATGTCAAGGCCTATTCCCCCCAAACTCCATCTGTGTTCATATTTGGGCATAGTAAGGCCAGGCTTGGAAAAATAATAATAATAATAATAATGGGTTGCTGTGAGTTTTCCATATGGCTGCCTGGCCCTGTTCAAGAAGCATTCTCTCCTGACGTTTCACCCACATCTATGGCTAAAAAGGCATCCTCAGCTTTGATCTGGGTTATTTGAATCCACACTGCCATATAATCCAGTTCAAAGCAGAGAATCTGGATTTTAGATGCAGCACCAAAGAGGCCTCAGACACCAAAGGTGGAATAAAAGGGTCCTTCCAGACAGGCCCTATATCCCAGGGTCTGATCCAAGGTTTGCTTTTATCCCAGATTATCTGGCAGTGGGGACTCATATAATCCAGTTCAAAGCAGAGAATCTGGATTTTAGATGCAGCACAGAAGAGGCCTCAGACACCGAAGGTGGAATAAAAGGGTCCTTCCAGACAGTTCCATCATTGGTGGAGTTCAGAATGCTCTTTGATTGTAGGTGAACTATAAATCCCAGAAACTGTAACTCCCAAATGTCAAGGCCTATTTCCCCCAAACTCCATCTGTGTTCATATTTGGGCATATTAAGGCCAGGCTTGGAAAAATAATATTAATAATAACAATAATGGGTTGCTGCGAGTTTTCCGTAGGGCTGCCTGGCCCTGTTCAAGAAGCATTCTCTCCTGACGTTTCACCCACATCTATGGCTAAAAAGGCATCCTCAGAGGTCTGTTGGGGTTTGGCCAGTGGGGTTTATATCCCCACTGTGGGTGGGAGAAAGAAAGAAAGAAAGAAAGAAAGAAGGAATTCTTGTCTGCTTGAGTTGGGTTTGAAGGTTGCCCTTGGACACCTTGATTAGCACTGGATGGTCTTGCAGCTTCAAAGCCTGGCTGAACATTTTACAGAAATACCCATGCTGCCCTAGAAACACCAGGAGAGAATAATGCTTCTGGGACATGGCCAGGCAGCCCAGGAAACTCACAGCCACCCATTATTATTATTATTATTATTAAACTCACATAATAAGATATTATAATAATTATATAGTGGGGGTGGGGGCAGAGGGAGGGTGGAGGGGAGGGGGGGGGGGTGGAGCCGGGGAGGGGCGAGGTGGGGCGGGGGGCTGGGAGAGGGCGGAGCTGGGGACTTGGCCCCCCCAGATGATCATTGACCGGAATTCCGGCCCAAGGTCCGGTAGAAGTTGGACAGCCCTGATCTAGAGATTCCTAGATACACCATATTAATCAAATCCTTGAATCAAATACTCAAAAAATAAACCTGCAAATGTGGATGTTGAATACAGTCGTTCCTCCACATGTGCAAGGTATGCATTCACAAATTTGAGTATTCATTGATTACGGTACTCATTTATTGCTGCTGCCTCCATTGCTTGCCCTATACATGTCTTTCTAGGCATTTCTGGGTCCTCCAATGCGATTCTATCATATCCTTCTGCCAGATGTTGACCATTGAATAATACTAGGTTAAAAACATAGGCCTATAGTCACAGATTGTTCCACTTTTGTCAGAAATCATACCCCTATTAAAGTTGAAGGCTGTCTATATAATAATAAAGATGTATGGGAATTTATATGAAATAATGTAACTGGTCTGTATCGCCTGCTGTTTTGTCCATAAAACAATGTTCTTCACAATAATTTTATTGCATTGGAATAAGTTTGACACTCTCAAACTTGGCATCCTGTCCTGAATGGCGGCGATTGTTCCAGACTCTATTGGTCATATTTGAAAGTCATAATAACATTGTGTTGTTTTGAATGTGTGCAATTGTGGAGGAAGCTGTGATTAATTATAGTCGGTTCCTTTATCGTATTTCCTGTTGTGATAAAAATTGACCTTGTACTTCTTGTTCAGTGAACACTGCTGTTTCAGAAAAAAAATACTTAAGTGTTACACTGCTCTAGCAGTACTCTTTATGTGGTTCATTATGCAGATTAAACAAGACTACTGTAATAATCAAATGTACTAAATAATGAACTCAACTTCAAATGTTGGAATCAACACTTAAGTTATTAACTTCAGCAGTAATAATCTTGGCTTGCATTCTAAATAGATAGCTAGGCTTCTTGATGCAGGGAATTCTGTATCTGAGTAATCCTAGGGAAATCTAGAACCTAGAGTGATCCGTTCAGCCTCAGGCTGGAAAGAGTGGCTACAACCAAGCCTCTTCAGAGGAATTCAGTTCCAGGTAGTAGTAGGTGTTACACTTAATTCAGATAGGAAGATCTGAAAGGACACGTATGTTGTGCAAATCCTGGGAATTGATTCAGCCTGCTGAGAGAGCAGCCTTTGATTAAATGATTGAGTAGGCACCTGGCAGAACAATTACATAAATATGTCTCATGCAAAGTGAGAGTTGCAGCTGTTGTTCTCTTCCCTTGTGTTTCTTGAGTGCCTTGTTCAGATGGCATTGCATGGTCTGGTGGGATTATAAACATAAAGAGTTCTTCAATGAAATTGATTTTCTGGCTCCATTTCAGTAAGGAAGCTGCCCTCTGAGATGATTTTTGCCAGAGATGTAGCATAGCGTAGTAATCCAAGACAATTTTACTTAGTGTGGTTTGCCCTTGAACTGGTACTGGCTCAGAAGTCATAAGTTGTGGCCAGTGATAAGTTTCCAGAAAAGAGAGAAACAGCTGTAGTGAATGGGTATGAATATGGTACCATTCCCTGAAAAATATTGCTAGTCCCTTACATCAGATTAGAAATTCTGCTCTCAGGGCCCTTCTACACAGCCCTCTATCCCAGAATATCAAGGCAGAAAATCTCACAATATCTGCATTGAACTGGGTTATCTGAGTCCACACTCAGATAATGCGGGATTTTCTGCCTTGATATTCTGGGATATAAAGCTGCGTGGATGGGCCCCCAGTTGTCTGCATTTAACCCTTTTCAAAATCTTATACAGATAGGATGACAATGAAAGAGTTTGGTTTGTACATCAAACTACTGGGGCCCTTCTGCACAGCCCTATATCCCAGAATATCAAGGCAGAAAATTCCCACATTATCTGAGTGTGGATTCAAATAACCCAGTTTAAAGCAGATATTGTGGAATTTTCTGCCTCGATATTCTGGTATATAGGGCTGTGTGGAAGGACCCTGGGTCTTAACTCTTGAATTAAGACAATTCAAAATGCTGCAGCCACTGTTTTTACTTCATTTTCTATTTGTTGGGACATTTTATTGGTTTACGTTCCTTTTTGTAATCAATCACAGAATGATTTGATCAAATACTTTTTGTGTTTTTGTGTTCTACATTTTAAAATTCTGAGATGTATTGTTCATATTTCTGTAAAGCTTTTTAATTTTTATCAGTTCTGAAGAGGCTTACAGTACCATAATACAATAAGACCATCTTAAGAGAACACAGTAATGTGTGAGAGAGAGTTCAAAACGGTTTCTAGCTAGAGGAAAACAAAAGAAAAAATACTTTTAGTGAGTGCTTGAAATATACCAGTGCAAATGGTAAGGCCACATTTGGAGTACTGTGTACAATTCTGGTCTCCGCACCTTAAGAAGGATATAACGGAACTGGAAAAGGTACAGAAAAGGGCAACAAAAATGATCCAAGGGATGGAGCGGCTCCCTTATGAAATCAGGTTGCAACGCCTTGGTCTTTTCAGCCTTGAAAGACGGCGTTTAAGAGGTGACTTGATTGAAGTGTATAAAATCATGCATGGGATAGAAAAGGTGAATAAAGAAAAATTATTTTCTTTGTCACAAAACACTAGGACAAGGGGGCACTCCCTAAAGCTCCAAGGTGGGAAAATTAGGACTAATAAAGGGAAATATTTCTTCACCCAGAGGGTCATTGGGTTATGGAATTTACTTCCAGAAGAGGTTGTGACAGCTGTCAGCCTGAACAACTTCAAGGCAGGATTAGACAGATTCATGGATACCAAGTGTATCGGTAGTTACTGAAAAGGACATTCAAGTGCCACCTCGGAGTTGGTTGAGGTAGGCAGGATTTCCCTGGGTACTGGTTGTGGGGGGTCAGGAGCAGGTGAGGGTTTTGCCCTCCCTTCTGCTCGAGATCCCCCTGTACAACTGGTGGGCCACTGTGTGATACAGAATGCTGGACTAGATGGGCTGAGGTCCGATTCAGCATGGCTCTTCTTATGTTCTTATGCAGAGATATGATCAGTCCCTAGAATGGGTATGAATGCTCCACCAAACAGAAATCTTTAGCTGGAAAGACAGTTTAATTAATTAATTAATTTATTTCTGGTATGTGTACCCCATCACTTCTCTATCCCCAAAGGGGGACTCAGGACGGCTTACATTCGCAATGGTACGAGGCTGCTACACCATAATTATAACAATATAATTACAGTCATATACATAAACATTAAAATTACACAATCATTAAAAGCCAATATAAATAACATTAGGTAAAACCATAAAACAAAGCGCAGTGTCATCTTCCGCAACGTCATTCCAATCAATGTCCACTAAGGCGCAAATTACGTCTGCTGCCCGAAGGCCTGGTCCCAGAACCATGATTTTAATTTTTTTCTGAAGGCCAAGAGGGATGGAGTCGAACTCATCTCATTTGGTAGCGCATTCCATAGGCGTTCGTATGGTACAGGGAGGGAAACATGTGGTCTTCCAGAAGTTGGTGGATTACACTACTCAGCAATCATAATCTTTGGCTACATTTTGGGCTGTTGAGACACATTATTCTAAAAAATCCAACCAGAGTTACAGCATGTCTCAGAGCCTGTATCACTACAATAGGATCTCCTTATTTCTAGAACTTTTATCTCTCTCTTCTTTTGGGTAAGGATTTGGTTGCTTTTGTAAGGGCCCTCCCATACAGTCATACAACCCAGAATATCAAGGCAGATGATCCATAAGATCTGCTTTGAACTGGGTTATCTGAGTCCACACTGCCATACAATCCAGTTCAATGTGGATTTGATACAGCTCTGTGGAAGGGGCCTTGGACTCTCTTTTCCTTCCTTGCTTGTATTCATCAAGAGTAATTCATTATTGGACTTGTTACTGTTCTTTAGAGAGAATTACAACCCAGCTACTGGAGTGTTACGCGACTATGTAATTACACAAATCAGAGGGGAGATAAGCTCTCCTGAATATGAGTACCGTATCTTATGCATCAGGAAAAAATGATTGGGCAGAGACATCAGCAAAGAAATGAAATCAGAATGGTGTCCCAACTTTATCTTTTAGACTAAGGGTTTGCCACTTGTCAGTTAATTTGGATTCTGTTTCAAGTTCTATTATCGCCTTCTAACCACCTGAAATCCTAATTTGTGATGGTGGTTAATTCAGACAAGATGAAATAACATCAGCAGTCCACTTAAGCATTCTTAAGTCTTGGAATTGCAGGATATTTGTATGAGAATTGAGTAGACTCTTTGGGGTATTTATGATATGTGTACATAGATTGTATATGCGGTCCCCTTAGGGAGAAATGCAAATGTGTCAGTGTCCAGATGCTTGCTTTTATTTCATTCCATGACATTGCATTTAGCACCTATATTCAGTGCATTACATTATATGACAATCAAAATGTTTCACTTGTTTATTTCTCTAACTTTCTGTAACAAACTTTGTAATAGTTCTTGATTTATGGTGTCTTTTTTAATTATAGTGACTCTGATACCAGTCTATCATGGGATTTAACTTGACAAGATGTGTTCATAAAGGGTTTATCTTTGCTGAAACTACGGCTGAAAGAGTATGACTTGCCCAAAGTGATTTTCCATGGCGGAGCAGATATTCAAACCCTGGTCTCTAGAGCTGTAGTCCAATGCTCTCTAACCACTTCTCTATACTACACTACTTCCCTTTTGCATCCGTTAAGGGGCCATTCTTAGTTACATCTCCTCACATATACATATCACACTGCTAAGATGTTGTTATATATCATATCTCCTATCTTACACCATAGGAGGGTCACTATAAATCGGAAATGATTTGAAGATATAACAATAACAACAAAGATGTTTAGCCCAGACTGAATGTGCTGTTAGGTTCGCAATACTCTACATACAAATCAAGGGGGAACATTCCCCTTCACCTTTGCAGTGCAATTAAGTGGAGCTGTACATGTATAACATAAATATAAGAGGTAGTAGCTACTTGCTCTCAGGACAATAGTGAAAGTGAAGTACGATTCTCCCCCCTCCCCCTTATTATTTCCCCTGTCCCTCCTTTCTTCCTTCTCTACCCTCTTCTTTCATTCCTTCCTTTGCTCTTTGGTTCCCCATCCCTTCTTTTCTCTTTCCTTCCTTCCCTCCCCCCTTCTCTACTTCTTCCTTTGTCTCCTTCCTTTGTTCACGTTTTATTTCCCTAATAGCAATTAAACAGAAAGATATATGTATAATATATAGACTTTCTGCTGTGCTTTCTGCAACCGAACTTGCCTATCTCAGATTGGCCTCTTTAGTCATCAGCGCTTGTAAAAGCGTGGGATGAGTCCTTCCTGAATCTTCGTTCGTGAAGTAATGCCGAGAGAGAGATATGTATTAATGCAGTGGTTCCTCATGTTGTGGTGACCCCCATCCATATTTTCGTTGCTACTTCATAATTTTGTTACTCTTATGAATTCTAATGCAAATATCTAATATGCAGGATGTATTTTCATTGTTACAAATTGACAAAAGTTAAAGCATTAATCACAAAAACAATATGTTTGGGGGAGGATGGACAACGGATGATGGGATTTGCAGTACCTTCGACGAATTCAGCTCTGACTTCCACAGCTGAGACCCCATGAATGACAGACCTGGACCAAACTTGGCACACAGAACCCCCATGACCCACAGAAAATACTGGAGGGGTTTGGGAGGAATTGACAGTGATTTAGGGAGATAACTCTGAACCCAAACAATCCTGGATCAGGACCAAACTTGGCATGAATACTCAATATGCCCAAATGTGAACGCAGATGGAGTTTGGGGAAAATAGACCTTGACATTTGGGAGTTGTAGTTGCTGGGATTTATAGTTCACCTTCAATCAAAGAGCATTCTGAACTCCACCAATGACAGAATTGGGCCAAACTGGGATCCGGGGAGGGCGGGAAAGCGTTGGGGCGAAGGAGGAGGCAACCAGCTGCTTGCCTCCACCAACACCCCTCTTTCCCCCCCCCCCCCGCGCTCGCCGGCGCCCTTGCTCACCCCCCTTGCCTCTCTCTAGCCCCGATGCATGGATCGAGGCTAGAGAGAGGCAGAGAGGGGCGCGAGGGCCTTTCTCCTCCTCTCTTGCCAGCCTGTCATTGGCGAGAGAGAGGAGGAGGAGGCCTCGCTCACCCCTCGCCTCTCTCTAGCCCCGATGCATGGATCGAGGCTGGGGGGAAGCCTGGAGGACTACACTTTCCAGAATGCATTGCCTAGCCTACCTAGCAGCAGCGTCACTTCCAGTTCCCCATAGAAATGCGGGAAAAAGAAGAAGCTGAATGAAGGCGGGAAGGAAATGAGGGGGAGAAGACAGGGAGAAGTGAGTAGTACAATAATTAATTAATTAATACTTAAGAATTTCTTACGATTATAACGCAAATTGTTGGCCTCAAGGACCGTAAAAGGAAGTCTACTTCCTGGTTCGCGGCAGCGATACGTAAAACCTCAAAAGTCCCATTACATACGAAGAATCCTTTTAATTTCCGTTTCATTTTTTCTCATGCCTAATAGATAGATAGATAGATAGATAGATAGGTAGATGGATGGATGGATGGATGGATAGATGGATGATGGTCAGACAGAGACACAGACACAGACACACAGACCTTTAAGGCCAAAGGGGGTTGGACTGCATGGCCTTTGCGGCTCCCTTCCAATTGGTTGCCCATCTGTTGGGTAGGCTTTGATGGTGTCTTCCTTTACTGCCAAATGAGGTTGGACTGGATGGCCTTTGGAGCTCCTTTAACTGCCATGGCTCAATGCTGTGGAATAATTACATGGTGTAGACCAGGCAAGGGCAAACTTGGGCCCTCCGGGGGTTTTGGACTCCAACTCCCACAATCCCTAACAGCCTTAATTCCATGCAGACCCATAGCCGGGGGAGGGGGGGAGCTTGAGGGGCTTCCCGCCTCCCCCCCTGCCAAAATTCTCAGGGTGGTCTGTGAAAAGGCCTTACTGGTACATGGCATGGTGGCATCCTTGCCTGTGCCTGGGCCCTCGGCACACTCTTGTTTATTCATATCATGATCTGATCACCATGCTCAATATATCTCATATGCATGGGGGTATTGGGATAACAATATAAAAGGTTTGCTAGTGTAGATCCTCTCATATTCAGACTCACCCCCCCCCCCCCCGAATCAAAATCCTGGCTAAGGGCCTGACTCCAGGCTGGGAAGGAAAGGGAAAGGGAGGAGGAAAGGAGAGTGACTGTTCCACCTGCCTGAACCCTGCCTTCAGTCTCCTGACTACCTTGGTAAAGAGGCGGTACCGCCGTCAACCTCCCTTTGCTGGCCGAGAGAGGGAACACAGGGAAGGGGTAGAGGCAGCTCTGCTTCTGCCCAGGGGAGAAGGCCCAGGTCCTGCTGCCTCCAAGCTCCACCAGCAGCTGCCACCACCAAGGAGGAGGAGGCCACACTTGCATCAGAGGCTTCTCCCTTTGGAACCTGGAGAGGTTTACCTCTTTTTGGCACATAGACAGAATCCACATCTTTCTTTCCTGCCACTCGGTAGCTTCTCCTCTGCCAGGCTGACCCAGGGGAGGGCATCCAGTCCAACCTCCTTTTGCCGTAAAGGACGACACCATCAAAGATGGTTTCCTCTGCAGTCTCTTCTCGAGAGAAGTGGGACAGCTGTTTGGTTTGTGTTCCCTCACGCAGGAGGGGGGCAGGGCCAGGCAAGTCATTTGCGTGCATGTCCTGTAGTGTATTCTAAGTGTTGAGATTTTTTAAGTCCCTGATGCTGTGTTTTTTGGTGTGATGTTCACTCCTTGGGTTAGTAGGTGTGTTGTGGGCAAATTTGACATCAATTCATCAAGCAGTTTTTGAATTATGATGTCACTAAAAACAAACAGCATTTAAATGTATATATAGATATGCTATACTCCACAGGTTATACCAGATTATACCTTATACCTGGTAGGTTTATTCCCAGGCTGCAGAGCTGTCAACTGAATAAGCCTGGATAGTAACGGAAAGATGACATTCTGACGTGGGAATTATCACAAGGTTTGCAAATAAATAAGATAATGGGGATTGTATTTTTGTCAGACCTCTTTGTTTGAAAGGACTTGCTTCCTGGAAGATGTGAGATTAACTTACAAAAATGAGTGTGAAGTCCTTCAGTTTCCATCTTGAAAGAAGCAATGCTCCAGTGTATTACTGTCTGGCAGGTGGCAAATGTGTTTTATGCACATGCCTGGTTGACGGCAGCATCCTTTGTCCAGAGACTTTTAGGCCACAGCATGTGTCATGTCTAAATATGTGTTTGGCTTGAAGTAAGGGAATGAGGCTCTCTGGAATTGTTGGGAAAAAACCTTGAAGGGCACCTAAAAGATATCTTGTTTTCCCTGTGATTGCAGCACTGGAAGGTCTTTTGTTGGCATTTCAATTGTGCTTATGCAGTACCATATTTGCATGAATCTTGATGTTGTGACCATAGGTATTATCAAATCAGAGTAATGATTTTGCCACATAAATTGAATGTAGGAGTATTGCCCTTACTATATCAAGAAGAATATGGTGAGCTGGTTCTTAGTAGTAGTGACTCCAAACCCCCTTCTATTGAGTGACTTACTTTGTGTGAGATATATACATTAACTTTTCTGGGGTCAAAGAATGGCCGAGTATGAAAAAGGCTTTAGATAAAGGCCTGATTCAAACATAGCAATAATATTTTAAATGAATATAGTTTAACATCACAGCTTAGTTCTGGTTTAATAAGCCAAACATCATTATTTCCTGCTCTACTGTTTTGTATACCATTTCTTGTTATAGTTTGAATTACGTACATCATCAAATCACAGCTGGAGAATTGTGGTTTAATCTCAGTTTATCAATTATATTCGGAAATCAAGATCTGATGATGGTCAGAAGTGTAATGAGACTAAACCACATTTTTTTTATTTGTGTGTAATGAGAAGATTTGATTTAAACAAACCAAAACAGAATCAGTGAAGTCAGGCACAAAGGATAGCACACAGAGATTATGCTTTGCTTAAGATGCTATATTTTATTAATTCAAAAGCCTTATATCCAAACCAGCCCAAATTTTAAATAGGACTCTGCAGAGTAGTGATTTTTTGTGTGCTTCTTCAAGTGGATCAAACATGTTCAGCCTGAATAAGAGGAGATAGAGTTTATTTGATAACTGTCTCTAAATAACTGAGAGGTTGTTAGTGGAAGATCAAGCAAACTTGTTTCCTGGTGCCCTGATGAGTGTGACTCAAACCAATAGATTCAAACTACATGAAAGGAGATTATTATTATTATTCCCCTACTTTTATCCCCGTGGGGAATCAAGGTGGATAACATAGCATCATAGAACCACAGAGTAGGGAGACCTTGTGGGCCATTCAGTCCAACCCCCTGCCAAGAAGCAGGAAAATTGCATTCAAAGCACCCCCGACAGATGGCCATCCAGCCTCTGTTTAAAGGCCTCCAAATAAGGGGCCTCCACCACACTCTGGGGCGGAGAGTTCCACTGCTGAATAGCTCTCACAGTTAGGAAGCTCTTTCTCATATTCAGGTGGAATCTCTTTTCCTGCAATTTGAAGCCATTTCTCTGCATCCTACTCTCCAGGGTAGCAGAAAACAAGCTTGTTCACTCCTTCCTATGACTTCCTCTCACATATTTATACATTCCCCTCATCATGTCTCCTTTTAGCTTCCTTTTCTGTAGGCTAAACATGCCCAGCTCTTTAAGCCACTCCTCATAAGGCTTGTTCTCCATACTCTTTATCATTTTAGTCATCCTCCTCTGGACGCATTCCAGATTTTTTTTTAAAAAACAAAATTTAAACAACAACTACATATTAACAGTGTGATAAAAACAGAATTAAGATACAGTAAATGCACTGAAAAGGCCTTTAAAACTCCTATCCACCCCCAGTCCCAACCAACCTCCCCAGCAGCCTGTCCCTTATCCTTCCCCAAATGCCTGTTGGCATTAGAAAGTCTTGACCTCTCTGCAGAAGGCCAGCAGGGATGGGGACATTCTGGTCTCCCATGGGAGGGAGTTCCACAGTCTGGAAGCAGCCTTTTCTCTGTTGTACATTTTGATATAGAGGTTGGATGACCATTTCTCAGAGATGCTTCCTGGGCAAGCAGCAGGTTGGGCCAGGTAGCTTGGGGAATCCTTTACAACTGGGTCACCATGCTGGGCCTTCCCAATAGTTACCAGTTCCCTTGTGTCCCAGTAGTTGAGAAACCTATACACAAATTTCTACAGACTGAAGACTATTAAGGAAGAAGCCACTGCCATAGACAAAGCCTAACGCATGGGTAGGGAAAGAAGACTTATGAATGCTGTTGTTGTTCCAGGAATATCTAGCTCCCACTATGGGAACAGAGTGGGCATTGTTTGCATTGTGCCAGCCTTTGAATTACACCAAGTGCTATGTCTCTAGCCTTCGATTCCCCAGGGCTTATAAATCAGGATTCATTTCAGTGGGGTATTTTGCCACTAAAAATGGGGTTGGAAAGTTGTAAGAGCTGTTCTGTACTATGGCCTTGCACATTTGATTTAAGAGAGAGAAGTATGTTCTTTCCTTTGATGATGTTCCATTGATGCAGGAAGGTAGTAGTCTTTGTGACACATGTGTTTTTTATCTGTTGAGGATACAGAGAGATCAAGCTCAGGAATCAGTGCTAAAGTTGTCTGTGATTTTGACTGAAGCCTGCAAGAAACATGACCTCCAAAGCCAATAAGAATGCTTACCACTGAAATGAAAATAACTGAACAAACTACAGCAACTATTTTGTGATGTGATGTGTGTGTGGTTGGTTGGAGAGTGTACTTGGTGTATATTTTATTCTGGAATGTATCAGCTACCAAACAACACATTGCCATTGGTAATGACCCTGTTTATTTATTTATTTATTTCGTACATTTGTACCCCGCTCTTCTCACCCCTGAAGGGGTCTCAGGGTAGCCTCACAGCAAGCACCATTCAGTGCCATCACAATGATAAAAACATTCAACAGGTTCATTAAAACAAGACATTAAGTAAACAATTGTCAAAAACATGCCAGTTAAAATCATAGTCCAGGTCAGTTCATTATCGCTTCGTGTTGCTTACGTCTTCTTCTCACTTGTTGCTATTCAATGTTCAAATGCTTGGTCCCACAGCCAAGCCTTGAGTTTCCTTCTAAAGGACAGGAGGGAGGTGGCCAGTCTGATATCCCTGGGGAGAGAATTCCAAAGATGGGAGGCCTTCTGTCTCTCGTCCCCACCAATTGCATTTGCAATGGCGGTGGGATCGAGAGCAGGGCCTCTCCAGATGATCTTAAACTTTGTGATGGTTCATAACAGGAACCATCAGGAAGTTGCTGTAGTTGCTGTTCTGATTTTAATTTAAAAATGTGTAAATTGTGGGCTCTACAAATGGATATACTTGAAAGTTAGAACTTCAGGAAAATTTGAGGCTGGAAGGGGAATGTTGTGTCCCCTTTTTTCTCAGCAACATGTCGAAAGAGAGTCAAACATTCATTTTATAAAAGCATCTTGCAACCGGGAGAGTGTCATACTTGATCTCCATTCCTCTGCCTATTGTGCACTTGATTCTCCCTGATCCTCTGTTCCCCTGCTTTGTGATTATAAGGTGGAACATAAGCATGTACCCCAAGCTGTAAATTAGGCTATCATCCTAAATACATAGTAGGGAATAAGCCCCATTGGACTCAGTATAAATAGGCAATAATAAATACTGGCAGAGAGGAAGGAAGAAGAAGAAAGTTTGAACATGAAAGGCAAAATGAAGACTCTGATGACAGAAACTGGAGTTGTTTTGGTCCTGCATTCAATAATTATGAAGATGTGGGATCCAAACCTGCAGTGGTGGTCAACCACTCCATTGATCCTTCTGCTGCAGTGAAATTAACATTCCTATGTATTAAGGCTCCTAGTGAAATCCAACTTACTGTCTAGATGCCGGGAGGTGTCCTGTGTTGATAATTAGTTTTAGGTGGCTGTCATGCCCAGGTGTCGGGAGACTGGAAAAGCTGTTGGTGCGACAGTAGCTCCTTTCCTAGCCCAGGCTTGTAATCCTCACTAATCTCTTAATCCGGGCAAACTTCATTATAGCTTCTGGGTATATCTTCTATTAATCTAAAAGCTTCAAGCAAAGTTGAAAGTACTTTGACTGGGGAAGTTGGTAGAATGAATTGTTGTTTCTCATCAGTGCATTCAATATATGGAAGGTGGCTGTAGGGTGTAATGCTACTGGGGTGTAGATGGGGAAGAACGCTGCTTTCTCTTGTTGCGCTCTGTGTGACAAGTACTTTTTGTCTTTTGCAGTTGTTGGGAGCTGCGTTCCTGGCCATTGGTCTTTGGGCCTGGGCAGAAAAGGTAAGCTTGTCCAGCACTTTCTTAAACATAGTGACATGGAATTTTCTGTTGGTATATCTTGTCTCTACCTCACACCTCACCCCCCACCCCAGCACCCAGGATTATCAGTAGCTCTGTTGCTTCTAAAAAACTGGTATAGGCACTATTTCCTGAAACCATTGGTATACTAACCAGGTTAGTCAATTATTCTTTCTCACGGTGGCACAGTGGGTTAAATCCTTGTGCCGGCAGGACTGAAGACCGACAGGTCGCAGGTTTGAATTAGGGGAGAGTGCAGGTGAGCTCTCTCTGTCAGCTCCAGCTCCCCATGTGAGAACATGAGGGAAGTCTCCCACAAGGATAGTAAAACATCAAAACATCCAGGCATTCCCTGGGCAACATCCTTGCAGACGGCCAATTCTTTCATACCAGAAGCAACTTGCAGTTTCTCAAAGTCGCTCCTGACACACACACACACACACACACACAAAAAACCAAAACCTTTACCTCTCTGGCATTTCCCTGTGCTAATATCACACTTGTCAGTATCTTGCTGGGGGCATTTGATCAGCTATTCCAATACTCACTTAGACCTTTTATTTGGTTTAGTGTGGGGCTTCTTATGTTCACGGTTTCTTCTACATACTCTATTTCTAGTTACAATATCACTTCTTTTAAAACAGTCATTAATTTTAGTTTATTAAAGAAAATATTACAACGAGAAGGGAAAATGTCACGCAAAAGAAGTGACATCTGAGAAATTGTATATTATTCTGCAATATATACATAGAAATACATTTCTGCTTGTTTGCAATGTAGCTTTCCTCCCATTGTGGGAGTACATTGTGAGAGTACAGTGCTTAGGACTGGGGCAGGGGCTAAAAATGAAGTCTTCATTTCAATTTCATCACTGACTGTTGGTTAAAAAAATAAGGCAATCAAAATTTCATGTTTGATCATGTTGAATTTAATTTCCCAATCTTAAATCATTATCAGCTATAAAGTAAGTGCACATGCAAATTATGATGGCTCTGGTATCCAGAGACACTTGGAAGTTTTTGAGGTGAGCCAACCATCAGAGTAGAAAAACCACAGGTGGGATTTGTGTGTGACCTTGCATCAGATGCTGTGCTAAGTCAGCTTCAAGCCATCCACTGGTGGGAAATCATCAGTGGATCCAGCTTGCTTGAAGTAGTCATGTGAAAAGTGCCGGGTTTTGTAGTGAGGCCTGCTTTTGTCCTGAATGTTGAATTCTTTTGTTACACATTCTGTTGTCTATTTACACAGATATCCTTTCCCCCCTGCCCATATATGCACACAATTAGGAGCACTTTGCTGCTCTAACTTGGCTTAATATATTATTTTCTTATGGGAAAAGTCTTTCTCTTTCTATAGTGGGGGCGGGATGCTACTGCTTCACTTTCCAGTGCTCTCCAGCTCTCCACAGAGTATTGCCGCCAGGACCCTCATAGTTTGGAGTTGTCCACATTTTTTAAAATATAAATTTCATCTACTCTACTTTCTGTCTTTGTACATTTTATTTATTGCATTATTTGTTTAATTTATATCCTGTTTTTCTCCCACATGGCACCTAAAGCAGCTTACACCATACATTAAAACAGTGCTGCTGCATCAGTTTGAAATACAAATACAAAAATTAAAAAGCACTGAATGCAATCTGCATTAAAATATTTTAAGATGTTTTAAAATGTTTTTAAAATACGTTAAAAGCTACTCCAACAAGTTAATTGGGCAGAACTAATGCCCAGGTGGCTGTTGTAACATTTGAGGTGGTTGCCATAATAACTGCTGGGATTTCAGAATTGCAATGCCAGATTTGATCCGAATTCTTGCTGGAAGGATCCTCGGCTGTGCGGTCAGGTTCAGCCCTTCTCCCTGAGACTCATGCTCCTTGGTCTCTGTCCAGGGGGTGCTCTCCAATCTGTCCTCCATCACAGACCTGGGGGGCTTTGATCCTGTCTGGCTCTTCCTCGTGGTTGGAGTGGTGATGTTTGTGCTGGGATTTGCTGGCTGCATTGGAGCCTTGAGAGAGAATACATTCCTGCTCAAATTTGTAAGTCATTTGTTTCTTCTGACTTCTTTTCAGAATGGTGTAGCACAGCCTTGAACCAGCAAGGTGTAATGGTTTGAGTTAGACTAAGATTCTAGAGAGGAGGGCTCACCTTAAATGGAAACTCAGTGGGTACCATTGCGCAAGTCCTATTCTGTCCACCTCAAAATCCCTTTGAACAAATCTTGCCAAGGAATCCCCATGATAGGGTTGTCATAAGTTAGAAATGACTTGAAGGCAAAATAAATAAATAAAAAGACACAGCATTTCCCGGCCTGGTGCTTTCTAAGTATGTTGGTCTAAAACTTCAGCATCTTTAGCTTGCATAGTTGGGAAAGGTTTATATAGCAATTCTAGAGTCAACATCTCTGATCCGTATTTCATCATAAACATGAATTCACTGGCTTGCCCTAACCAGACACTCTTTTATACAGCTTCAGACTACATATGTTGTAATACAGAGAAGAGAATGATTGGCCTACTTTATAGGATTGCTGAGCTCATATATGCAGGATGCTGGCAGAGCTTAGAAAACACATCTTAGTTTTACTTACGAGTAATCATCATTTCTAATCCAGCTTCATTGGACCTTAGAAATAAAGATAAGTGGCTAGGGCAGTGCTGAATCACTTGTGGCACTCTAGATGATCCCTTTTCTTTGACTATGATATCTAGGACTGATGGGAGTTGCAAATCAGCAGCATCTGGAAGGTCACATATTCCTCATCTCAGGCTTAAGTGGAGCAGTGCCCAAGCATTGCTTCTCAAAGAACACTAACAGCAACTGGATTTCTTTTTGGCACTGTAGGAATGATTGGCACAAACTGTAGAAAAATAATTGGATCTGTTGCTTCAAATAGAAGTATTTCATAGGCAGCCAATGTGCCTTAATGTGATGGGAGTTTAATATAGAGGTATAGAATGAGGAAAAAGATAGGATTTGACATTGCCATCCTCATATTGTGTTCCTGACACTGCTGCTGGATTTCCCCCTTCTCTGAACCTTCCTGGGAAATTGGGGTTGGAGGCAGGAATATGGTGTTAACTTAATTTCATTCTATTGTAATGGAAGGTACATTTCTGTGTAATGGTGTTAGGAAATGCACTGCAGCAGTATTGAAGGATGGATATAGATGCCATGAGAATTTGGAGGCTCCCCAGTGACATATTTATTAAGAATGATTTTTCCCCTGAGAGAGAGAGAGAGAGAGATGCTTTCTGCCTTCTACAAAGCTCTTACAGCAACTTAATTCCACACGAGCAGTAGATCCCTGAGAGTTGTGATTAGGTTGAACACATGGGTTCTTAAAAGGGACCTGCACTGCTCTTGGATGTCCAGATTTCATTGGCCTTGCACTTGATTGACAATCTGTCTCTGTTTTGATCCCTCACCCCACTCCAGTTCTCTGTGTTCCTGGGGCTCATCTTTTTCCTGGAGCTGACAGCAGGTATTCTGGCCTTCATCTTCAAGGACTGGATCAAGGACCAGCTCAATTTCTTCATCAACAATAATGTCAAGGCCTACCGTGATGACATCGACCTCCAGAACCTCATAGACTTTGCTCAGGAATATGTAAGTGACATGCCTGTTCTTGGTTGTGGTGGGGTTGTGCGCCAGCTGCGCCCGTACCTTGAGAAGTCTGACTTGGCCATGGTGGTCCATGCTCTGGTTACATCCCATATAGATTACTGCAATGTTCTCTATGTGGGGTTGCCTTTGAAGACTGTTTGGAAGCTGCAACTAGTCCAACGGGCAGCAGCCAGGTTGATAACAGGAGCGCCATTCAGAGAGCGTACAACTCCTCTGTTGTGCCAGCTCCACTGGCTGCCAGTTTGCTACCGGGCACAATTCAAAGTGCTGGCTTTAGCCTTTAAAGCCCTAAACGGTTCGGGTCCAACTTACCTGTCCGAACGCATCTCTCCCTATGAACCATCGAGATGTTTAAGATAATCTGGAGAGGCCCTGCTCTTGGTCCCGCCTTCTTCGCAGGCGCGACTGGGACGAGAGACAGGGCATTTCTGGGGGTGGCTCCTCGGCTTTGGAACGCCCTCCCTAAAGACATCAGATCGGCCCCCTCCCTCCTGACGTTTTGCAAGAAAGTCAAGACCTGGTTATTTGAGCAGGCATTTGTTGATGAAATATAAGGCTTAATTGGATATAAGGAATGATGACGATGTGATGGAAACTGATTTCAACATGATGCTGAGGCTGTAATTGTATGTTTTTAATTGTTAAATTGTTATATGTTTTTTTTTCTGGGGGGGGGGGTTGACTTGTTGCTGTGTTGTATTGAGAGCAGAGACTGCCTGTGTAAACCGTCCCGAGTCGCCTTCGGGCTGAGAGGGGCGGTATAGAAACATGACAAATAAAATAAATAAATAAATAAATGGGGGTTTTGGCTCAAGGTGTTGTATGGAAAAGTCTTGCTTTTCACATGACACTTTGGAAGCCAAGTTGAGCCATCTGTTGCTTGGTCTTGTTGAGTATCTGAATTCACAACCTAATTCTGAATCTCCGTCCTAACCTGCAGTATCAGTGAAAGAAGAACCATATCAACATGACACAGTCATTTAAGATACACTTTGTAACTTTTAACCCATTCAGGGAATATTTATTTTGCATTTGCTGGCAGATTAGTAGGGATGTGCATTGGAGTGTTGTGTGGTTTCTGGGCCATACGGCTGTGTTCTAGCAGTATTTTCTCCTGCCTTTTTGCCTGGTTCTGTGGCTGGCATCTTCAGGAATGTGTATTCTTCTCATGTACTGAATACATTGAGGAAGAGACATTATCCAAGCTTTACTTGTATTTGGTCACACCTTACCCACTACAGTCAGCCATTCCTCTAATCATGTCTATTGGTTTTGAGAAATTAGAAATCCATTTCTAATCAATTCTTTTTTTAAAGGAAGATATCTGGTAGGGCCCATGGTAATTTATTTATTTCCACCACTTCTTCTCAACCCCCGAGGGGTAAGTCTCAGGGACATAAAACTTAGTCCTTAGATGATCTGGACCTTATCGACTTTTACAAAGTATGAACCGAGATGCCATTACCTGTGTGAATTCATTTTGTGTGACAGTCATTCCAATAGTCATAACTTTCTTCTTTCCATCTGTCTTTTAATTTATTGTTTAAAATTAGAGTGAAAATACTTTTTGTAAAAAAAATAATTAGGTGCTGTCGTGTGATTATTTCCATAGTGGTGCTTTTTTAAGGTTGGCAAAAAGTGTTGAAGTGTTAATTAAAACATCAGCAAAAGATTAAAAATAAACAACAGTGTGCTAATATCGTGTCAGCTGGTAAGACAGCATGTTTTCCCCCATTAATCAGTATTTAAAATTGTGCTGAAATGTTTTTCCATTTAAAGTTTACTGTGTGAACATTGAAAAAAAATGGCACGAAGATGTTATTTTTAGAACAAATTAGAAGGTGAAATTAAAAACTGAACACACTGATAGAATGGCGCCTGTGGAAAAGGTGTATCAAAGTACATTATTGTCGATGGGTTCATCTGGATAACTTATCACAGTGCCATCAGAATAATAATAATAACAATAAACAATAAACAATAAACTAATGCTTTTAACACTACTTAGGGCCCTGTGCGGGGGGTTTGGTAAGAAAACCTCCATATTGGCATCTGTAATATATTTTTATATTCTGCCCCATCTCCCCGAAGGAACTCAGGGCGGATCCCAACAGACAGAAAAGGCAAACATTCAATGCCTCAGTGCAACAACAGATACAAATATAATAGCCCAAAATAACCCTACTTATGGCAACAACTTATAACATGACATCTATAAATTAAATAAAATGTAATTTATATCTAACATAAAACCTAAATATAAAACATCAGACATGCTTGTTTTGCTCAAGAATTATGGAATAGCCACACTATGTCCAATCATATATAATAGTACATCTACATTAAGTTGTCATAGAATTACCGTTTCCCTAATGGGATTTTTTTTTCTATTTCATTTCAGACCGAAGAAAAATGAGAACAGTAAATTATGGGCATTACCTTTTGTTTAAGCAGCATTTTATTAACAAGTGTGTGTATGTTTCATTTAATCATTTAATTTTCACTGAAATTTTGACTGCATTTGCTTGGGGAAAACATCACTCAAATGATTTCATGGAAGAAACCATGAAAATGAACAAAATCTGGCTACAAGTATTTAAAAAACCCTCAAACTATAATAGTAAATAAAGAACAAAACTCAAACACAGGGGAACTCCAGACAAGAAACAATCAGGGTCAGCTAATCACCTCTCAATAAAGGATTCCCCCAGGCAGTAACAAGCCACACCTAAAAACTATCAGACCATCAAATGCTAATCAAGATGCCCAACTGAAACATTCACACCTAGTCCAACAAGACAAGGGTTCTTTCTTCCACCCTGGACTTTGCACAGATATATAAACCCAATTTTCCTAGTTTCCAACAGACCTCACAACCTCTGAGGATGCCTGTCATAGATGTGGGTGAAACATCAGGAGAGAATGCTTCTAGAAAATGGCCATACAGCCTGAAAAACTTACACCAGCCCAGTGATTTCGGCCATGAAAGAAAGCCTTAGACACTATATCACTCAAATGTTTACACTAGACAATTTCACTGAAAACAAAACATTTCAATGCCAATTTTATAGCACTGATTTAAAAACACCTCCACTACCACCACAATACCACTTTTATAGTTGCATTATTTTAGCACTGGTGATATTTGCTTGCTGATCTTTTAATCTATACATTTTATAACTTTTTTTTTAAAAAAAATAAAGCTGTAGAAATAATAGAGGGACAATGTTATTAGTTCTAAAATCTAAACAGAAAATTATTTTTTGTAATGGTGGGCTCAGAATTTGCTTTTCATGACTATATCAGTACAGATAGACCATAGTAAGATCTAGCCACAAAAAAAGCTTTATGCTACTTACAGCAACAGAGCAATTGCTCTACTAGAAGAACCCCGTTTTATTTTTTTAAGTAGTGGGGGGTGGGTAGTGTTGAACTGAGCAACAGTTGCCAGAATTATGCCACATGTAATATGATATCAACAGGGATAGTTGGGTTAAAGAAATGTATATTTAGAAATTTTGCCATTTCAAGACTGGGTAATTTGTCAGAACCCAAAATTTTATTTATTTATTTATTTATCTTTTTATTGCACTTTTATACTGCTTTTCTGACCCCTGGGAGGACTCAAAGTAGTGCACATCAAATAAATGGCAAAAATTCAGTGCCCTACATATATAAAAAGGTACATCACAAATTGAAAACAATGACATATGACTAAAACATACCCACTAAAACTATAACACTTAAGACATAGACATATTAGACAATTAGACATTGCATTGATCCCAAGGTTGTCATCTATCTGGGATAAACACAAGAGGTTCAAGGCACTGACCAGAGAAACGTTACATGATGGAACACAATAAATAATCCCTGATTGCCCCCTCCTCCAATAAAAACAATAGTATGTAGGATGTTGTTTCAATCCCAATATTATCACAGGGGCAGCATCTTTTGTTCATTAGTATTTTATTAAATCTGTCAGTTAACAGGTTAGAGAGAAAGACATAAAAACCTTGCAAGGAAAAGGTCTTTCTATATTTTGGAGTAGTTAATCAACCTTCTAAGGGGTAAACCCAGTGGCAGAGAGGAGCAAGGTCCTCTCCAGCTCCGTATAGCGTTGGGTAATCAGTGTCCATTAACCTCTGTTTAACTGTTGCTTTGCTGCCATCTAGATCCAAGGGTAAAAACAAGGAGGAAGATAAGCCTATCAAGACGATTTTACACTCAACTACTGTGATTTAAAAGATTCAGACATTGCCTTGGCTAGCAGGGGGTTGAGATTAAGGATTAGGCATCAGTGGAGCCAAAAATGAACAGAGTAATTTCATATCAGGAATATTAAGGCATTTAAGTCATACTCCAGGTAAAGAACAGGCCCCGTGGCACGTATTAATCCAAGAAAAAAAAGATTGGATTCTTTCAAATGAACTCATAGCGAGAGGAAGCCAAATTGTGGCACCAAAAAGTATCATTGGGACAATTTTAGCAGAGTGCTGCTGAGAGAAATTTACCACCTCCAGAGAAAAAGAAGTGGGTTATTGCTTGTACATTTTGTTCCGCTTTAGATTTAACGTATTTATTCTTGTTCCTTCACTTTATAGCTTCGTGAAACCATAAACCCAGATATTTATAGTAACCCACCTGTTCAGTTTTATTCTCTCCTATGGACTGTGAGAACCTAATCTTCCTCTTAACAAAACTTTTGTTCTTGAGTAATTAATTGTTAGGATATTATTAATGCAGTACTCGTAGAAGCCTCTCAATCTCCCAAGACCCAATCGAATTTGGGAAATCAGTACCTCATCTTCACCTTAAAGAAGAATAGACATTTTAATAGACTCAGTCTTTGGTGGGTGGATGACAAGATGCCAAGGTCTAAGGAAGGTTAACCGAATATAAATTAAATTAGGTAGAGGCAGGAATACATCCTTGTCTTAATCCCCAAGTTGAGATAATTTGTGAGATGCCTTGACTAGTACAGCTAATTTAACATGTTGTATTATAGTACAGGAACTGATTTGAAATAAAGGTTGCCTGTCAGTGGAAATCTGTTTCAATATACTCCAGAGAAGGTCATGTGGAATCAAACCAAGCACCAATTTGAAATCAATAAACACAGAAAAAAACCTTGTCTTCTTTTGGTGCAGTGTATTAAGCGCAAGAAGGGACAAAATGGGGCAATGATGAGGCAATCTCCCCCAACCCGGGCGAATATTATCATTAATCCTTGCTTTTAATTTAAGTCTTAGGTAACTGGTATACATGTTTCTGGTAACAGATAAGAAATGAATGGGTTGGTACTATAAGGATAATCTTTAGGGCCAAGTTGCAGGAACTATACTAGATGTGTTGATTAGAGGAAAAAGAGAAGGCAACATACACTAGGTGCTCACTAACTAATTCTATGTTTCGGCAGCTCTAGAGGAATGCCTTCATATTTTGCAGTTTTACCAGACCTAAATTCACCTAATAGTTCCCCAATGACACCCATGTTTTAGATGCAAATGTTTATGGGTAATTGAAAACAGCATGGTTGTAATACTCCAATATATTAGAATCATAGATTCGTCGAGTTGGAAGAGATCTTGTGGGCCATCCAGTCCAATCCCGTCAAGAAGCAGGAACGTTGCATTCAAAGGACTCCCGACAGATGGCCACCCAGCCTCTGTTTAAAAACCTCCAAAGAAGAAGCCACCACCACACTCTGGGGCAGAGAGTTCCACTGGTGAACAGCTCTCACAGTCAGGAAGTTCTTAGTAGTGTTCAGATGGAATCTTCTTTCTTGTAGTTTGAAGCCATTGTTCCGCATCCTAGTCTTCAGGGCAGCAGATAACAAGCTTGCTCTCTCCTCCCTATGGTTTCCCTTCACATATTTATACATGGCTATCATGTTTCCTCTCAGCCTTCTCTTCTTCAGGCTTCTTCTTAAGCCACTCCTCATAGGGCTTGTTTTCCAGACCCTTGATCATTTTGGTCTCTCTCTTCTGGACACATTCCAGCTTGTCAACATCTCCCTTCAATTGTGGTGCCCAGAACTGGACACAGTATTCCAGATGTGGTCTAACCAAAGCAGAATAGAAGGGTAGCATGACTTTCCTGGATCTAGACACTATACTATTGATGCAGGCCAAAATCGCATTGGCTTTTTTTAGCTGCAGTATGACAGTTTGTGTTAGTACCGATCTGACGTGAACAGTACAGATCCTGTATTACTTTCTCATAAGCCAAAATATCCTCTCTGGCTTTAGTATCTCCTTTGTCTGACATAGTTTGCAATATGGTGTGACTGGTTGAACCTGTTGAAGGTCTCCTCTGTTTCAGTTGACCATTTGAATCCTATTGTGTTTTGTGGCAGAAATTGAGCTTGCAGATAATGCATTGCTGTAAACCCAACATTATCAAGCCTGGCAAGTTCAGAGAACATTCCAGAGACAAAGCGTTACTGTCAGAATGCTTTGCCCCTCTTAATTTAACCCTCAGTGTTTTCCAATATTTATGGATTTTTTCTCAAAAAGTTGAATTGTCTGCTCCTTTGAGTAGAAACAGATAGACAATAGGAAAATGGCATTTTGATGCCAGTGTTATGTAGATGCCACATAAAAAATGAACACAGGATGTATTCCAGAGTATTCAGCTGGCAATAAACTGCCTCTTTCTCCCTGTGGGATTAGAATGGCCCTTGTTCTGGTCTGAAACCAAAATTCACCTTGCCATCTGGTGGCTGATGACGAAGGTGCAACATTGCAGAAATTATTTCAGCAGCTGCCATGCAAGGGGGGGGATTTATGCTACCATACATATCATAGTCACTTAAATGACTCATCCCAAATCCTGCCAAGTGTCCTATTCTCAAGAACATTTCTGCTAGTTTTGGCCTTAGCCATATCATGCATTAGTGCCACGAATGTGTGATTATTTTCTTCATATTTGTCCCAGTCTGATGCTGTACCCTATGATTGTAGTGGTCTTGCTGTGGCGCACATGGGCCTAATGACTGGAATCTCAACATTTACTTCAACTGCACTGACTCCAACCCCAGCAGAGAACGCTGTGGGGTGCCCTTTTCCTGCTGTGTCAAGGATCCTGCGGTAAGAAGCCAAGACAAGAAGGATGAGTAATCAGCCATAAATAACCTCAGGAACAGCCAGTGGCGGAGTGGAAGATTCTTTGTTGCTTGTCCCCTGTAGGCCTAGAGAATGTATGGAGAGCACACCAAGTTCAGATGTAATGCAGAAATCACTAAAAAGTCTGATTGACTCTCTAGGGTGGGGCCAGGGAATTGGGTGCCATCCAAATGTTTAGCACTGTGGTTGTCATAATCCTTGAACTTCCTTCTGGGAGGTTCTAGCTCAATAATATATGAGGGGCACCAGGTTGACTACTATTAGTCTAGGCCAGATTAAAGAGATAGTGAACTCACTGGCAACAGATTGGTGTACAGGCAGTCCCCGAGTTGCAAACTTTTGACTTACATATGACTCCAAGTTACAAACGGGGATGAGACAACAGGATGGGAAATGAAATGTATCCCTAGGAAGCAAAATTCACTCTTGTAAGAGTTATTATGGGAAAAATGTATCTCCATCACCAATCCTTGTCTCCAACATTTTCAAAATCCAATTGTCACACGGACAGAAAGTGAAATGAAATATTCTGAACAGGGGCATAGATAGCAAAACAAACACTTAAAGGGTGTTAACACTTCTCTATGCTATCTAAAACAAAATAAAACATGGCTGGAGTTACACTTAAAATGTACATGCTTGACTTGCATACAAATTCAACTACAAGAACTATCTTGTTCATAACCCGGGGACTGCCTGTAATTGCATGCACTGGATATGGTGTCTGCGCCATGGATGGAAGTAGATGTTGGAACTGTATGCTACAGTATAGCTGTTTGATGGGGTGTAGAGGGCAGAGGAAATGCTAGAGAGATTTGAGGGAGAAGCAATGAATCCCTTTCTGGGAAAAGTTGGTTGAGGGAATTTCAGAGAAAATTTGTTTAGATTTGTGCCTCCTTTTTTTCTCCTTCAGGAAGATGTTCTCAACACACAGTGTGGCTATGATGTCCGCCTTAAACTGGTGAGAGTCAGGTTGGTGTGGTGGCTGGAGCCAGGTGGGTGTCCTTTTCGAAATGAACAGCTGGGAAGAGATAGAGTAAGTTAAGGGCAAAGGGCAGCAAACTGAGGCATGCTCTCAACTGGAAATCATAGCACTGGATCCAGATGATTGCACTGTGCTAAGACCAGGGAATAAATAAATATTTGGGTCACTGGGTCCAGGGAACACGGGAGGAGCTGCCTAGTCTCACAGTGTCCAAGCCAAACTAGTTTTCTCTTCTTTGAGTCAGGGTGGCCTTTCCTTTCTGCCTATATGTCTGTGCCTATTCCTATGCACACTTTTGCCTTTCTACAGGAGCTGGAGCAGCAGAGCTTCATCCATACCAAAGGATGTGCTGGTCAATTTGAGAAATGGGTCCAGGACAATCTCATTGTGGTGGCTGGGACCTTTGTGGCTGTTGCATTGCTCCAGGTATATGGTCCTGTGATTCTGATTCTTTTTATTGTGTGTTGTTATTGTTTTTCCCATGGCATGGACTCCTGGACTGGAAATTTTATACATTGTGGCTCTAAGTTCCAGTACAGGAGCACAAAGCATCTGAATTCTTTTCTCTGAACTTTGGCAGATCTCTGCACCATCCATCCTTGGGTTAGTCTTAAACAAGGAAATTATTGTGGCGAAAACAGCACAGATCAAGGAGGTCTCCACTTGTGTCGCCCCTCACCTTGCCATGTGTGTTTGAAAAAAAAACTTTTTCTTATTGCAGCTTTTGAAAATCCATGATCCTGATGTAGTTAGGAGTTGTAATTTTTTTTAAAGTATTTTTTTAAAAAATGGTGTTATCCCCATGACTCACCTAAATGGGATTCTCAAGAATCCTTTCCCTAAAATATAATAAGGCATAAAGTGGAGTTGTTGGCATTGGCTGCATTCATTCTATTTGCTTCAAGGTAACTTACAGCACAAATGGAACAAACAACAGCTAAAAATAATTTTAAACATTATGATTGCTAATTTTAATGTTTGCGAACCCCATCATTCAGGCTTGCCTGAGCCCTGGAAAGGACCAGAAAAATGTGTAAGGGCTTTTAGATGGCTTTCCTCTTTTCTTAAGGGTATTACTCTGTAGAACAAGAAATAGATGGGGACATCTTACCATTCATGTGAATGAATTTGGGAGGTATCCAATCACAAGGAAAAGCAAAAGCCTCCATTGTCTTTTCCACCACTACAGTAGCTGTATTTTTCTTGCAGTGAATTCTAAAGTTCACTTCCTTGTGCATCAAAAGTATCATACAAAACCTTTGAATATCGAGACAAGGACTGTTTCTATTTTTGTTGAGCATATAACTTGATCAGTGACTTACTTTTTAAGTATTGGGGTCTGTGTGTGTTTGGTGATACTTATAACAAATTGACCCCAAAACAGGACACATTGCACTTCTCTTCCTTACAGGATGCCTCCTGTGACAGGGTTTTGTTGAGAAAGGATCCGAAAATGCTCTGGATCTGCTCACAAATACATTGTCCAGCTAAAGAAGCGATTACCTACCTTCCAGTGGGTAGGATTTAGTGATATTAGATTTCCAGACGAAATCATAGCACATCTCAAGAAGATAAAATAAAAGATTTGTTTTATTCCAAAATAAACCTATTGTTTTGACCCAGATTTATTCTTTTGTCAGGAGTTTTAAAAAAGAACAGCACTTAAATGAGAAAGTCTGCATGTTGTAGTGCTTTGAGCATTGGATTACAGCTCTTGATAACGGGGTCTAAATTCCTGCTTGTCCATGGAAACCCACTTGCTAACCTTGCAGGCTTGTTTTCCGCATGTGGCCCTGAAGACTAAGACCTGGAGCAGTGGATTCAAATTACAGGAAGGGAGATTCCATCTGAACATTAGGAAGAACTTCCTGATTATAAGAGCTGTTCAGCAGTGGAACTCTCTGCCCCAGAGTGTGGTGGAGTCTCCCTCTTTGGAGGTTTTCAAACAGAGGCTAAATGGCTATCCGTCAGGGGTGTTTTGATTGAGCTTATTTTGCATGAAGGGTGTTGGACTGGATGGCCCATGTGGTCTCTTCCAATTCTGTGATTCTCTGGTTCTATGATTCGGCATTGCAGGGGTGGAAAGACAAACTCCCCATGAACAAATCTTGCCAAGAAAACCTTATGATATGTTCATTTGAGGCTTTTAATGAATTTGAAGCATACTGAGGGTGCACATCACCACTAACAAGCCAAAATGCAGGCCTAAGAGTCTTTTTCATGTATTTTTATGTGTTTAAATTTAATATGTGGACACTGGTCTGTTTTATTGTGTTTTTATGGTTTTATATGTGTGTAAGTCGCCCCGAGCCTCTCGAAAGGGGCAACTAATAAATCAAAATAATAAATAAATAAAATGAACTTTATGTATTAAATCATAATTAAAAGGGCAAATGAAATAAATGGTTCCAGATTGCATTAGAACTGCATCCTCCTTTGCATTAGAATTGCCCACAAAAATCTCTGAAAGGTATGAGATCCCTGTGGGACCAGATTGATCGGTAACTACGTACTGTCTCAAAGCCCCCTTTCTCTTTTTGAAATTGCGAAGGGGTGCTTTCTATATCTCCTCACTGTTATTGCAATATTAGCCCAACAGGAAATATAAGGTACTTTCTTTTGATTTTAATTATTGGAGTGTGGAGCCATTGGGAAGCCCATTCTTCCCTTTAAAAGAATACACATTTGAGTATGATCCATAGACAGAATGAACTCCTAAGGCATTTTACCCTATAATAATTAGAGAAAAGGGAGTTTTGCTGCATTGATTCTCAATTTCGGGTCACCAAAACATTCTGATGTGGTTCCATGCTCCCAGTTGTAACTGCCTTCTGAAATGGTTTTCACAGAGAGCAAAGGGGGATCTCATGCTCTCTCCACTCTGCTTCCATCCCAGCACCCAGGTCTTACTTCCAATGGTCATTTTATTGGAAGGACAAAGGGTCCAAAATTGTTCTCTTGCTCCTATCAGGAATGGTAATGATGACATTGATAATGTATTGAGGGCTGTGGAAGTGAAAACAGTAACCCCACTGATGGTGTAAGAATTACAATACTGTGTGTACAAGTATGGTGTGCTTCATCTCTCTTTTATATGCACCGTCTCTTTTGTATTTCAGATCTTTGGCATCTGCCTGGCGCAAAATCTAGTGAGTGACATTAATGCTGTGAAAGCCAATTGGTGACACCAAAACAGAGACTCTTCCACAGGCTCACAGCACACTCCAGAGGTCTGAAGGCTTTGCCTGGCCATGACCACAAGGTGCTGCTGTGCCATCAACCAGCTGTGTGTGTGTACAACCATTACTACCAGTAGTAATGGCTGCCCTGTGCCCTTCCATAGCTTTCCCTTTCTAGTTTGGGCAGGGAATGGAGTTGTGGGCAGCTATGTAAATAAGTATTTATACAGGGCTCCTGGAGGACTCCTCCATTGCAAAGCCTGTGGAGCCAGAGGACTGTCACATCTGCAGGCCAGAGATACAAGGGCCAAATGATACAAACAGCTCTGGATCTGGGTGGGTTGCTACAGAATGAGGCATAGGCCATATGGCTGAACACTGAGAAGTTCATGGAAACCAGAGTCCTGCTTCTGCTGCCTGGAGCAGCCCCTACACTTCTGTCCTCCCTGCAAGCATTTACTTGAATTTTCTGTGCTTTTCTCACCATCTGCTCAGGTCTGCTTTTTACCATGGATTGGATTAAGGAGGTTATAAGGTTGGGTTCCCTAGTCCCATGTTTAGACATTCATTTTGGCAGCTTATGTGTATCATATTCACATGGTCTCTTGCCTCATTTTTGTGGGGTCAAACGTACAGGCCTGAAGGATTATGAATGGGACAAGATGCTGCTGTAGAACATTTTCCACAACAGTCCCTTCTGCTTTTTTAGGTCTACAGCTATGCACGTACAAAATGGAAAATAGCATGTCCAGACAGGTCCTAACATGGGTCCAATTAGACCAAGAGAGAGCTACCAGAAATAGGTTGGCTTACTTTTAAAAGGAAAAGATTAACCTCGTTCTGAGCACATAGGACTTTGTATATTAGAAGGGAAAAGCAACTTAATTACATGTTTCTCTAACTCCAAGCTTCAGAAATGGACTGTGGTGGAGCAGCCATTTTTTTTGCCTGGCAAATATGCAACCCTTGTATGCAATACCTTTTTATGTCTTCAGCTGAAACATTAGCCCATAGAAACTATTTTAGTCCTGCCATCTGAGCTGAACCCAGTTTGAGCCTTGGCCAGACTTGGTCCCGCCTTTTTCCACAAGTTTCCTCTTGGTTTTGCAGGGTACCCGTGCTTCATGGGTTGGCTGATGACACTATGGCACATAGCAGGGAATGGCCATGGTTTAAATGTGTGTCTTTGTTGACTCTACTATTTCCTTGCACTCTTTCTTGGATGGGATTCTTTTGCCAATCCCCTGAACTCTGCTGCTAATGGGAACTAATTGGATCATTTGGGATTCTGTTGATCTGGTGTATCCAATAAAGCAACCCCCTACCAAATGATGGTTGTGCTGTTTATTCTCTGCTGGCCCAGGATAATCTTTGCACGATTTGGCTTGATCAAAATCATTTGCATCATTTATTTACATAATTTTACTAAAGGGGAGGAGGAATGTCAGTTGGGAGAATGGACATGGATGAGGGCAATCTTCACCTGTTTATCAATTACTGTTTTCTATTACTTGCTTTTTTCCTTACTACAGAAAACCCATGAAGTAGGGGATGGGGGAAACCATAAATTCCTACTAACTGCTAGTGAAGGATCTCTTCATCTGAAAGTGGTCTTTGTGTCAAAAGCAAAGGGATTTCTTTTTTTCTGGTCAAGTTTGTTTTCTTCTCGGTATGGCTTCTTTGCTGTATGCTTTAGAACAGTGGTTCCCAACCTGTGGTCCTCAAGAACGAAAATATGGTCCATGGTCTCACCATTACTACACCGTTGCCTCGAAACCATGTGGCAACAAGAGTGACTTGTATCACAAAACCCTCTTATAGCGCAGAGGCAACAGGGATGTCAGGAAGCGAGAGTCTAACTACCCACGAAAAATTACTACTACCACATCAGCTCTAGATTATTAAATATGGTTTCCTATAGGCAAGCAAATGGTATATGTTCTGTATCAGAAACTACAACTGATGTGATCTATCCAACACAATTTTCTGAATCAGCATCCCAAACAATCAAACCGAATCTAAAGTTGATTCATAACCTTTTTGGTACTAATGTTGGGAACCACTGCTTTAGAAGAGGTATAGCTTATGGCAAGGATGGACAGATTTCTACCTTGTGAAGACCAGATTTCTGCCTTGGGAAGCCCCGAGCCTGCGAGATGGAGCAGCATAGAAATTGAAATAATAAATAAATTTTGTTTTTTCACAAAAGTACATACTGCACTCTTGCCATGTTTGGTTTGGTAATAATTCTCTGAGAAAACACTGTTGTGCTGCATATAGCTAGCTGAAGCTTGCTTCAAACTGCATTAAACTGTCAGTATAGATGGACCTTGGATAGCACTCTTGGGAAATAAGGAGCAAGGGGTCCTGAGCACATTTCACCCACAAAATTGTTTCATAGCCAAACTGAGCTCTGTTTCACACCGGTGTTGCCCTGTGGCTCCCCTCCTCCCAACAGCCTGGTTTTTAATTGCTGCTGTTGTTAAATCAGTGGTTCCCAACCTTTTTTTTGACCCGGGACCACTTGACTAGGGACCTCTTTGACCAGGGACTACTCTTCAACATTAGTTCCAAAAAGATTATGAATCAGTTTTGGTCAACTTCAGATTTGGTTTCATTATTTGGGGTGCTGATTCAGAAAAAACTGCTTTGGATAGACCACATCAGCTCTAGTTTCGGATACAGAGTGTATGCCATTCAGTAGTCGGTCTCTGCTTGTCCACAGAAAAGCATATTTAATAAGCCTTGGCACTACAAGAGGGTTTTGTGAGACCAGTTGCTCATGTTGCAACGGTAGTAACGGTGAGGCCATGGACCACAGTTTAGTTCTTGTGGACTACTGGAGGTCCACAGACCACAAGTTGGGAAATGATCAGAATTAAAAATCTTGCTTGTTCTGCTGGAATTCAGAGAGCTCTTCCATGTCATGCTGATCAGCGTTGGGTGATATACAGGTAGTGCCCAAGATGGGTCCTGTAGGTTTGTTCTTAAGTTGAGTTTGCATGTCAGTCAGAATAGGTACAATTTTAAGTGTAACTCCAGTCATATACACACACATACTTTGGATAGCATAGGAAAGTGTTAACACCCTTGTGGTGTTTATTTTCCTATCTGTGCCCTTGTTCAGAAGATTTCACCTCACTTTCAGTCCCTGTGATAACTTGATTTTGAACACATTGGCTTGTTTTGGAAAAAAGGATTGGTGATAAAGCTTCACTTGAGGGACCTTTTCCCCATGATAACTTCTAGGAGTGATTTTCCCTTCTTAGGGGTAGATTTATCTCACACCCTGCTTAATACTATGAGTAGATAGTCGACTGCCTGAATACATGAGTTGTTTGACTGTAGTACCGACTTCTCCCCGGATGAGGGTGCTCCTGAACCATTTTTCCTGCATGCCAACAAACCATACTGTATCGCTTTGTTGTTTATTTCCTGCAGCACAGAGAAGTGATATATGTTTTATGCAAAAAAGGTACGTATGTGTGGTAGTGGAGGAATGAAGATGCCCAGCCATTGCTGCCTGCTGTGAGTTCACCATTTACTGTCAACTTTGGCAGCTGAGGTATTTGTGATGATGTACTTCAAGGTAGCATCCATCCCCCCCCCCCCAAAAAGGGAGAGAGAGAGAGAGAGAGAAGGAGAAAGCTATTATGAAGCTGTCAACATATATGAAAATGAAAACTAACTACTGCATATGTAAAAGCTACAACCTATCCATCTTAATCAGACAGCAAAAGATAACTTGCTAAGTAGATTTACTTTCAACTCAAAAAGTCTGCTGCATTCTTGACTGTTACAACTGGTCTACAGCTTAGTAATACAAATGCATTTCTAGTGGAAATACCAACTGCCTTGTCAAGTCACATCTGCCTCCCCTTCTACTTAAGATTTTTTATTCCATTCATTTGCATCACATCACCCCCCTCCCCCGGTTGCGCATTCTGCACTTGTTCTCTGATGCTCTTTTGGAGTCATCTGTCTCACTTCCTTCTTGTTGCTAGTTGTCAATTTTTCAGTATTGCCATCCAGTATTTGGTGGGCTAGCATGTAGGTGATTAAAAATGTTTTAATTAAACCAGAAATAAGTGGATTTATTATTTATTTATTTACTATATTTCTACCTTGCCATTCTCATCCCGAAGGAGACTCAAAGTGGCTTATAGAGCATGGCAAAAATTCAATGCTGCACTATAGTAAAGGTAAAGGTTTCCCCCTGACATTAAGTCCAGTTTTATCTGACTCTGGGGCAGGGGCGGTCTAAGGTAATTTTAAATGGTAGGCGAACATTATTTTGGTGCCCCCCCAAACATTATTTTGCCCCCCCCATGTAAAACAAATATACAATTATAATATTACAATACCATTAGTAGTATTATATTGTATCAATGTATATACAATATATTATACCATACTCATACTATATTATATCATAATTATATTATACTACATTACAATATAATTATATTATAATATATTGACATATAATACAATATAATTTCATTTAAATAAATAATTTTATTTATTATTTTATAATAATAATATAATATTATTATTATTATAAAATATTAAATAAAATTATTTATTTAAATGAAATTATCCTCTACTAAATATTTTCATTACTCCTATAAAACTCAAATAACCCAAAATAAAGTAAAATAAAATATTATATATTACTATTTTGTACAATACCACTATACTGCAATATTGTTTGTAATATTACATGTAATATAAAATTACACTTCCTTCACTGATTCTTTTCTCCTTCCCTGCAAGCGCGCACGGGCGGAGACAAAGGAGAGAGGGAAGCACTCCCTGCCTGCCCGATAGGGAGTGCTTTGCTTACAGGCTTCTGCGCAAGGGAGCTACTGGGCATGCACGGAGGTTTTCGCGGATGTGCAGTTGCTCCTGCGTTCAACTTCAGCTCTGGAGCAACTGCGCCTGCGCGAAAACCTCTTCGCATGCCCAGAAGCGGCGTCGGAACACACAAGGCCGGGGCCCAAAAGCAGGCAGCTGCGGCGCTGCCTGAGGAACATCGGCAGGGCCAGGATGGTGCCCCATGCAGCCAGGATGGCGCCCCCTTCCCAGATGGCGCCCTAGGCGGCCGCCCTACTTGGCCTACCTTGTAGGACCGCCCCTGCTCTGGGGGTTGACACTCATCTCCATTTCTAACCTAACGAGCTGGTGTTGTCCATATACATCTCCAAGGTCATGTGGCCGACATGACTGCGTAGAGTGCCGTTACCTTCCTGCCAAAGTTGAACCTGTTGATCCACTCCCAGGATTCGAACCTGCAACCTGTCAGTCAGCAAGTTCAGCAGCTCAGCGCTTTAACCCACTGCACCACTGGGGGCTGCACTATATGCACCATAATAAATAAAAAAATCTCAATTTATAAAACAATTTTAAAAATACATACAATAAAACAAATTCAAACATACATAGTGCTGAGTCTTGATTTTCCATATGTCTTGATTTTCTCATACGACATTATTCAGGCTGCTACATCAAGGTTGAATTCCATATTACGCTATATTTAGAGATGCATTTTTTCCACTTTCAACTAGATTCTTGACTCAAGTAAATGTATCCTCACACATGTCTTTATCGGCCACCTCCTCCTTTAGATATTGCGGCTTCTACGTTTATTTACTGCTGACCTCGTGGTAGTTGCTAGTGCTTTTCTTATTTTGAAAAGCTGCTCATTGTAAATTGATTCAGATGTCTTACATTCTGAGTCTGCAAGCTAAACTAAAGCTTAATTTTGCTTGATGAAGTGCGTGGAATAATGATATCTTGCCTATTTTTCCACTGGCATATGTTGCACTTTTTTAAAAAAAAAACAACCAAATCTCTTCCATCTGGGCCTCCAAATAATGGCAGATGACAATGACATACTGCTATTTTCACTATCAATGCATATTAACTGGTTTTATTTTATGCTTTAAGCTGTCCAAGAGAACACTTTGTTATAGGATGTTCTGTAAATGTTGTCAGTTGTAAAAGATATCTTTCAGTAAATATGGCAAGAAAAATGACCTAAGGAAGCAATACAGGCAATGACTAGAAAATTTGGCCAGAGGCATGACATGTTAGTCTGTTGCCACAAACGCAATACAGAGTCTTGTGAGATCTGAAAGACTAATACATTGGCAAAAGCTTTCATGGAGTCCTTTCTGCATGGAGAGTTATCATCAGCTAAAACCTATATGCATACTTGAATGTAAGGAAGGGGGGATATAAACACTGTGGGTAAAAGGCAATAAAATGCAAACAAAGCAACCTGATATGCTAATTAAAGCTTAAATAGATGGAGAATAGCAGTAACCATCCACAACAGGGAGATAATATAACCAGGAAATTAAAGGGTCAAAACAGTAATGACTAAATTCCTCTTAAGAATTATAAGTGCAAAAATCTGCTTTCTACATACTCGCTAGGGAACAAAAGAATTTACAATGGCACAGATACCATAACTCTCAAAAAGGAGGTGGGATGAACATTTATAAGATGCGCAGCAAGGAAACATGTTGACTTAAAATGACTCTCATTAATTTGCACGAAAGAAGCATGATATCACATCTTGGATGCCTGTTCCGTACCAGCAAAAATATTTTGAGTTCAGTACGTAAGGTAAAAATTGGGATATGGGATGAGTCATGGTGAAACAGAAGCCAGCTCTTAATAAATATGGAATACATTTGAGTTGAACTCAAAACCATTCAGCCTTGAAATTTATAGATCAACAAGAAAAATTGATTTTTGAAATAAATATTTGTGTTCTCCCAGTTAAGGATCAATAGAATTTGCAGTGCTGTATGTAAGCTGGCTGCTATTTAAATGGACATATGCTAAGTATGCATGGCATCAAATTTGCTTCTTCAGGATAGACTACACTGTAGTAAAAGTGTAAAAGTCCTGATATCTATTTAAGTCAGGGGTGGGTAAAATGTAGTCCCGAGGCCACATGTAGCCTGCGGTTATTTTCCCCTCCCTTGGGCAGCCTTTTTTTTCTGTCAAAAACAGTCACCTCTGCTGGGAGCCTCTAAGATCAGAAATGCACCTTAAAATAAGTCACAGGTCATCCCTGCCCTCAGGTTAAAATGTTTTCATACCATGTATCAACCAATTTTTGTCAGCCTTTGCGGGCCTTAGGAAATGGAACCCCTGCCTGCCAAAGCTGCCCATCCATTTTTTTAAATGCCAGGAACGACTTGAGAAAGTGCAAGTCACTTCTGGTGTGAGGGAATTGGCCGTCTGCAAGGACTTTTGGCCAGGGGACACCCAGATATTTTACCATCCTGTGGGAGGCTTCTCTCTTGTCCCCACATGAGAAACTGGAGTTGACAAATGGGACCTTACCCTGCTTTACGGGTTCGAACTGCTGACCTTTTGATCAGTCCACCCATCCCAATGTAAAGTGATTACATTTCCTATGGTTTGGAGGAAAAACTCAGTGAAATTCTGCCTGGAGGAGTTGGGAGTTGACACTCTGCCAGCATATGTATTGTAAGTCCTCATATGAGCATGGATTTGGGCAGGGGGGCAGTTCCATGTGGGAGCTTTCCTTGCCCGTTCTCCTGGCCAAGTGTTTCCACTTTGGGTTGAGGGACAGAGCTGCATCTTCCATTGCATAGCCTAACAAGACTGTTATGCAAAGAGGTACCGAATACTTCCTTGTGCAATACTTGCAAAAGCACTTTAACATACGAGGGTTGAATTAAAAGTAATGCCTCCACCTTCGTTACTTGGGTTTGGATGGGAATATTTTAATAAATCAATCGCAGAAATAATCCTTAGAATAGGCTCTTTAACTACCACTATTCACTTTTCCACATAATCACCAGACAATTGGATACATTTCTGCCAACAATGAACAAGTTTTCTGAAGCCGTCATGGAAGAAATCTGTGCGCTTTCATTTCAGGCGTCAGCATCCTGGGTACCCATCGTGCACAGATCTTCCGATAGCCAAGCAAAGCAATAATGTGATGCACATGTTCTTGTGAAATGCCAATTATACTTGAAATTTCTCTCTGAGCGATACGATGATCGTCCTGAATTAATCTGTCAACATTTTGCTTGTGAAACTCGATGGTTGCTGTTACAGGACGTCCAACTCTTTGTCACGCAAGTCAGATGTTCCCATCTCAACATCTTTAAACTTACTTGCCCAATGATGCACAGTACTCACATCAACACAATCACCATAAACAGCTTGCATTCTCTGATGAATCTCCTTTGGGGTGACGCCTTCTGCTGTCAAGGCTTCAATGACTGCACATTGCTTAAGTTGCATTGACCGACCTTTTGAACAGGGTTCCATACTTTGCACTTTAACAACACAACTGTTCAGTGCTAAGGCTTCCCGCCAAAATGGAACTGTAGAGGAGAGTCTACTGAACAAGCCAGTACCTTCCGCATACTAGTACTGCCATCTGTTGAGGAGTTACAAAGGTGGAGGCATTACTTTTCATTCAACCCTCATAGCAAAAGTTATCATGATGATTAGAGCCATTATATCAGCTTTAAATAAATTGCCTTTGAATACTTCATTCCTAGTTTTATGATTATGTGGGCTCATTTACCCAACATATATCTAAAAGTTTCATAAATGTTGGTGTTTCACCCAGGAATTCTAGCTACTGTCCTCTGGTGAAAATTCTTGGTTGTATGTTGTGACACAATACAAGGATCCCCAGGGGGAAAGGAGCTGGCCAATTGAAATTACTATTGAAAGTGTGGATTGGATCAAAGGTGTGATTTTGGGCTACAGAAGTTCCCAATTCTTAATCTAAACATGATATGTTTCTACAAAAACATTTCTAATAGAAAACATATGCACGTTGGCTGGATGTTGTGGGCACACCCCAAATATCTGAAAGGTGACTTTCTTGCACATTGGACCCTCTTTACCTTCTTTGCAATGAGGGAAATGAATGCTGTTGACTCATGAAGCACAGCTAACTGTTCTGAGCTATTTCCCCACCTTTCCTCACTTGGGTACTTCCTAACTTAGAGCAGCAATTGAAAGGCCTGAAGACTCCCCTGAGGCACACTGTCTCTCTCCCTCAACAGATGTGCAGCCTTTTATTAAAAGATGTAGTACAAGTAGCTGACTTCCAGTGTGAAACTTCTATGGTCCCTTCAGGAGGCCTCCTTTTAACCAGGGAATTCTACCCACCCCACATTTGTTTAGTTTTTCATAAATTAGTTTCCCCATCATGCCTACCTTTCAAGGAACAGATGAATATATGTAGATGGTGTCTTGGAAATGTTGCTCTCTTGGATTTCAACTTCAACTCCCAGTGCCCCCTCCCTCAGCAAGGTGGTAGTTTCTTCAACCCTCACTTATGGCAACCTTAACTAAGCTGGTCCATGAGGTCACGAAGAGTCAGAAGTCACTGAATGAATAAACAACATCAAACGAAGCTGTCATGGGATTTTCTTGGACAAATTTACTCAGAGCGGGCTTGCCCTTGCTTTCTTCTGAAGCCGTGAGACTGTTGGCCTGTCTACATCTCAGAGGGAAAATTCACCCCCTATTTTCTGGATCTGCATGGATCTCATGTTTTCCCTGTTAGTGGCAGGTCACATTGTTATGAGTTTGTCTCATACAAGGGGACAAGTGGCCACACCTGTCCCCAGGACAAACCTATCTCTGTGTGAGCTTGCTGTGAAAACCCCCTCCCATGTGCATTATTGGTGGCCACAAGGCAGTGACTGCTTCTTTAACATTTTCTTTCCTGCCATGTATGTGCATATATGTATTTCTGTTTCTGACTAAGTTGTGTTTTTAACCAACCTTCTTATGCAGAGGTGCACTAACACTAAACATGAATATACCGATTTGTGATTATCTGCATATACATCCCCTTCATCCATCCATCCATCCATCCATCCATCTCAGTGAATTTAACCCAGACAACCTTAGTCACCTTAGTGGATGATCTTAGCTGGGAACTGGATAGGGGGAGTGTGTCCCTGTTGATTCTCCTGGACCTCTCACAGGCCTTCGATACCGTAGACCATGGTATCCTTTTGGGACACCTTGCGGAAATGGGCCTTGGAGGTTGCTCACGAGAGCGGGGTACAGGGAACGTACAACTCCCTTGTTATGCCAGCTCCACTGGCTGCCTACTAGCTTTCGAGCACAATTCAAAGTACTGGCTTTAGCCTATAAAGCCCTAAACTGTTCCAGCCCAGCTTACCTGTCAGAACGTATCTCCCTATATGAACCACCAAGGCCCTACTCTTGGTCCCACCACCATTGCAGTCACATTTGATGGGGATGAGAGACAGGGCCTTCTCTGTGGTGGCCTAAAAATGAAGACATCAAGGCGCTCCCACTTCCAGGCATCACATGTAACAGCTCCACTCAGGGAGAGGGAGAAGGAGGAGAAGCAGCAGTCTGGAGGCTTATTGTTGAGCCTTTCATGGGTAGTCAGCCTCTCCCCTCCCAATATCCCTGTTGCCTCGGCACTATAAGAGGGTTTCATGAGACCAGTCCCTCTCATTACAATGGTGTAGTAACAGTGAGTCCGTGGACCATATTTTAATTCTTGGGGACCACTGGTGGTCCACGGACCACAGGTTGGGAACCACTGGGTTAAACCCTTGTGCTGGCTGAACTGCTGATCTGAAGATTGGCAGAATCCACAAGATGTGGTGAGCTCCTGTCAGTCAGCTCCAGCTTCCCATGCAGGAAGATAAGAGAAGCCACCCACAGGATGGTAACACATTCGGGTGTCCTCTGGGCAGTCTCTCTGCAGATGGCCAATTCTCTCGTACCAGAAGCGAATTGCAGTTTCTCAAGTTGCTTCTGACACGAGAGAGAGAGAGAGAGAGAGAGAGAGAGAGAGAGAGAGAGAGAGAGAGAGAGAGAGAGAGAGAGAGAGAGAGAGAGAGATGAAACCTAGTCTTTCAGCATCCGAGTGCAACACTCAAAGGCTAGCTCTGCTGGTAGATCATGGGAGTCATAATCTCCCAAAGTCATGTTTCCCTGCACCCCATCACCATTTTCACATATTTCATATTTCAACTCCTTAAGAAAAAAAGGGGTAGCAACAACCATTTCTCCTCCAGGACACATGCCTATTACATGCACTCAGATTTCATACCAAGGCACTCTATCATGGACAGCTTGCCACTTTGCACACTGCAGGAGGTTAAATGTGTTCTGATTACATATGAAGGACAATTCTGCATCTACATCATTTATCTTAAACTCAAAGAAGACTCCCCCATTTGGCTGCCAAAAAATTCTGGCCATGACATGCTACTGCATAATAAATCAGGAAACCTACTGTGTCCAGGCAGGCTTTCCAGCATGTAATGGTGAGACAGGATCAGGAACTTGTCCATCTTTGTTGTGAATATAGCCATGTAGCCAGATCCCTGTTTTCATCATTGAGATGTTGGATTTAAGCTGATACATTCCTTTTGGGGCAGCTTTTCACAACATGGGGCTTCAATCCCATCAATCTTGGCCATTTTCAGATGGGGATTATGTACTTCCACATATCTGGTGGGTACCAGGTTGGTGAGTTAAAATGTACAGGTCTCAAGGCTGTCTAACCCGAAAGCCTACATTTGAAAATTACAGAATTCAGAATGCCAACCATGTCCTTGCTGATGTATTGCTATCGTTAGGTTTTTTGTTTGTTTGTTTTTTAAAAAAGAAAATAGAAATGCTGTTTTTAAGTCTTCTTTTTTGAACACGAAATGGCTTGGCCAGATTTACCGGGCCGAGTGTGTTGCGGTGCAGGGTGTCCTCACCGCCATCTTGGCCCAAGGGAGGGGCCTCTTCTCCCCAGAAGCCCTCTTGGGTGGCAGGAGTGTTTCGCGCCACCAGTGCCAGCTGGCCAATGGTGGGGCTGGCACCGCCTCCCTTGCCCTGGCTGCGGGCCAGCCCTCCGCTTTCGCCTGGGCAGTCCACTTAAGGCTGCCCAAGGCTCCCCAACAGGCACTGGGCCTGTTCCTGTTTTTGTCCATCCCACCCACCCTGCTTACATTCATTGTTTGTATCTTTTTACTTTTCATGCTATGTATTTATTGTTTGTATCTTGTTAACTTTGCTTGCTGTTACTTGTGTTCTTTGTGGGTTCATCGTTGCAACCCTGCTTGGTGTGTGGCATGGGCCCTGGATCTGGATGGTAGGGGGGATAACACCCTGGCCCCTGGAGTGCCGAGTTTTCGTGGACTGGTGGCACCCAGGCATGCAAGCGTCTTAGGACAACAGTGGGTTGTCCGACCCCAGATCCAGGACCCATGCATGGCTGCCAACCCTTCTTCCTGTTACCAATAAATGAGTTGTAGCCAATTTTATCCCAACAAATTGTGTCTGTGTGTTATTGGTTATTAGACGGGAGGTGTATCCCCCATGCACATGCAAAAGAGTTTTTACAGGGTTTTTGCTTCAGTTTTAAAGAGAGGAGCAGCCATTTTTTCTTTGGGAGTGGCAGATTTATTTATTGTGTGACACCTCCCATGTGTTGTAAGGCAGAGATGGAGCAAGGCATACTGATGAATGGGGCAGAAAAAAAATCAAAAATGACACCACAATTTACATAAAATAAAAACAAAGAGCCGAATAACTGGCACTTTGCTTGCCCATTAATGGCACTCCAAAACCTGTCATATTCCCTAACCTGCCCAACATCAGGGCAAGAGAAAGAAACTGCTTGTAGCTTCCACTACCTCAGTAAATGACAGTGTGCTTCCCACCCCCTTGCTGCTGTCCCAGAAGTTTGAGCAGCTGTGGAGGAGTATTGAAGCTGGTATGAACCATAGGATTAATGCTCCCCCATCAGACATCCTATCTTCCCTTGGACAAACATCCTCATTCTGGTCCTGACAGTCCATTTGCAGCACATACAGAAGGAAAATGCTTTCTTCCATCTGACTCTGACTGGGTTTATGATGTCCTGCTCCATCTGATAATGCGAGCCGCATAATGTGACTGTGTCTCATGGCAACAGCTTTTAACCACCCTTTTTATAGATCCGAACCTTCGCTCATGTTCCTTACAATTTCAAAGACTGTAATTATTTTCATAATCTCAGTTGTGTTTGCCACACCATCATTGTTGCCTTGAAACCTGCAGAGCGTTGCATTTTGAAACTGGAATATTTCGATCCTGCGGCGTTCTGAAACGTCTAATCTTCTCTGCCTAAGTCCCTTCTTTGCTCCTGCAGATGTCCATGGCAGAACGAAAGGGAGATGGGGACATAATTTCTTTTAGCCTTCGCCACCACAGATTGGGAGATGTAGTAGAAGCAGAGGCACATCTGGATTTAGCATCACTGCTGGTTCAAATGCAAATGGAGAAGAAGATGCCCATATGCCACACACAGTTGGAACACATGGCTAAAACTAAACTGATGTCACTGTGTTCTAATACTGGCACAAATTGTGTGTGCATAAATAAGTGGCAATAGCACAGAAATCTCATATTAAAAAATAAACTATTTCATGGGTTTTATTATACAGTAGAGTTAGAGAAACTGGTGCCCTCCAGGCTGAAGCAAATCATCACCCCCAGCCAGTAACCAGTGGTCAGGGAGTACAGTGTTCCCTCACTTATCATGGGTTTTATATTCCAGGACCACCCACAACAAGTGAAAATCCGCGAAGTAGGGACACTATATATGTATATCGCGTTCTGAGGGTGAGGCAGAAGCAAGGAGAGATTTAAAGGCACCACACACTTTTTTTGCTAGCTATCTCTGCTTTGCTTTGCAATCTCTCTTGATTGGCTGCCTCTCTCCTGAGGGGGAGGGTGAAGCTCTCTTCCACATTCCATCATTGCCAGGAGGCGGGATTAGAACACCATTCTGGGCAATGCCAACCATTCATAAACTGGGAGGCAAAAATGCTTTGATAATAAGGAGATGCTAATGATGTTGTTTTTATTGCTTTTGTTATGTTTTATATTGTAATGTTTTAACCTGTATTGATATTATGTGTACTGATTTGTTGTAAACTGCCTTGAGTCACTGACTGGCTGAGAAAGGTGGTATACAAATAAGTAAATAAGTAAATAAATAAATAATAACCCGCGAAAGAGTGAGTACACAAAAAGCGAACCATGAAGTAGGAACACTGTATTCTATAATACAAAACCCCATGTTTCAATGTTGCCTACCCCTGCTCTACATCATCAAACTCTATGGTGCAGATCTTCACCACCACCATCATTTTCATCACCATCTTTGTCACCATTATTATTGTCATCATCAGCCTCAGTCTCATTGTTCTTCCACTCAATGCCTTCCTCCTAGTACTGAGACACAATCAAACTATAGAATTACAATCACACCTCCATATTTTCTGGGTTTAGGGGCACAGGACTGCCATGACAGTGAAAAACTGCAAACAAATTGCTACTTCTTTCCCTGAAAAAAGGCTCCCTAGGAATTTCTAGGTCCTCTAACACTATGGAATCTCACTGGAAATGAAGGTAAAGTATGAGAGTAAAAGGAAAAGAAAATTTTAAGGAACTGAATTAGACAATTCCCATGATCAAACAAATAAAATAATATAAAGAACAGAGGTATAACTGTTCTCTGGGGGAGTGAGTTGGAGGAAGAGGGAAAGACTTAAGACATGGCTTTGCGACCAAGCTTTTGATAAGTAATTGGAGCAGTGAAATATTGTAGGGTTCCAGCCTGGTGGACTTGGGCAGACCCTGGGGGCTCCGGGCCAGGCACCAGTTGACCCGGGGGAGTTAGAGGATGATGGGTGGCCTGATGCATTTGACACTACAGAAGAGAGCCTGCAATGGGATAATACATGGCTGGAGGGTTATGGAACCACAGACGAATTTAGTGAAGATTCCATGGAAATAGATTCAGATGGATATGAAAGGCCAGGCGGCCTTGGGTTTCAAGAAAGTGTGTCTACTCCCTTCCCAGATGGTGAGATGGGAGACAAGGAGTTTCCTGGTTCTCATTCTGATAACAATGCAGCTGGGCATGCTAATGAGAAGGAATTCAACAGGAGGGACAGTATCTCGGCTTTTAGGAGAGATTGGAGAAAGGGGGTGCGGTGGATGCACAAGAGTTAGATTCCTATATCAATCCGGCCTGGAAGAACTCTAGTCAGATCCGAAGCCACGTTTAGCCAACTGGACCAGGGTGGATCAGCCCTGCTTGTCTTGTTAGATCTGACAGCAGCGTTTGACACTGTAGATCATGCATTGTTGGCCCACCGTTTAGCCGTGACTGGGGTGAGGGGATTGCCCTTAAATGGGTGACCTTCTTTCTTCCAGGACTGGGACAACGTGTGGAGAAGGGGGGAGGAGGTCTCCGGGAGGCTCCCATTAAGTTGTGGGGTCCCCCAGGGGGCCATCCTCTCACCCTTATTATTCAACATTTATATGCGCCCCCTGGCCCAGTTGGTTCGTGACTTTGGTCTGGAGTGTTATCAGTACGCTGATGACACCCAGCTTCTGCTGAGAATGGACGGCAGGCCGGACACCATACCCGATTGTTTCCAACTCTGCATCGAAGCCGTGACTGGATGGCTGCGGGCCAGCCGGCTGAAGGTGAATCCGTCGAAGACGGAGATCTTGTGGGCGATCGCCCTGGGCTGGATGAGTGCCGGTTGCCTACCCTGGATGGCAAGCAACTTAGCCCGTCATCCCTCGTAAAGAGCCTGGGTGTCCAATTGGACCCCTTGCTGTCCATGGAGGCTCAGGTCTCCATGGTCAGCAAAACGTCGTTTTTTCCATCTACGACAGGCTAGGCGACTGGCACCCTACCTGTCCAGGAATGACC
>JARBWK010000001.1:63662842-63689078 GCA_030556195.1 Anolis apletophallus | reverse complement strand
AGAGTTAGATTCCTATATCAATCCGGCCTGGGAGAACTCTAGTCAGATCTGAAGCCACGTTTAGCTTGATCTCTTTTTCCAGTCTCCAAGTTCTTGTTACCGCCGGGGCAGTTTGGATCCTGTTTCCAGCGACCGCAGTTGCGGCCAGACTCTAGTGCCACTTATAATTGCCAGAGCGGTTGCCTTTGCTTTGGAACTTTGTTTCTTTGGGATTTTCATCCGCTTGGATTATAACTCAAGGACTAAACTGAACTCTTTTGGACTATTCTTTACCTTTATTCTAAATAAAGAACGTTTATTGCATTTGCCTGTGTGTGTGTGATCTGGGGGGGGGAACTGCATGAGTTCTGAGGTGCAACAAATATGTGATCATGAATCAATGTGACTGACAATGGAATGGGCCTGGATTATGATTTGGAAAGCATAATTTTAATTGATGTTTAATATTTGTAATGGTTTATTTTTGATACATATGTGTGTGGCATCAAATTGCTGCCTGTTGTAATGCCACCTTGAGTCCCCTCCGGGGTGAGAAGGGTGGAGTATAAATATGGTAAATTTATATATATATACACACACACACACACACACACACACACAGAAACATAAAAGATAGAAAAGCGGGAATCAACAAAAAATTGTAATCATAACTTTTATTACTTATATGCATAACCAAATAATAATAAAATTCATTGGAAGACTAGAGAGTTGTCCCCCATAGAAACCTCTAGTCCTGGAGCATGACTGGAACAAGCTGGCCATAGACTCACATTAGAGGACCTAGAGATTCCTAGATTCAACATTTTAATCAAACCCACAAACGTCAAACGTGCAAATCTGGAGGACTTATAAAAGCAATTTAAAAATATGTCCATTATACTTTTCTAAAACTTTTCAAACCTTTGCATGTATGAGAAAATATATTTCTTTTCTATTTTTGCTCAGCCCTTTGCAGCCAGTTTCTCTTGTTCGAGCCAAGATAGTATAGTTGTTGGAGCATTTTACTAGTACTAGAGACAAGGGTCTAGACCTCTGCTTGACTATGGAAACCCACAAGGGATACTTTCTCAGGCTTAGAGGAGAAAAATGGCAAATCCCCTTGCTAAGAAAATCCCATTATTGGGTTGCCATAATTCAGAAATAATGTAAATGCACACAACATTTTTAGAACACCTTTCCCATGAACAGCTACTTCTAAAGATTGTCAAAGTTGTCTTCTCCTGCCTTAGAAAGCCATTGTAGAAGGTGTCAATTTAGCTCTTCTAGGAAAAGAATTCTGGAGTCTGAAAGTAGTCCGCAAGAAGTTTCCCATCAGAGGCACCCGTCTCAAGACATAGAGAGGCTTGTAAAAGAGAATGTGGTCCTTCAAATAACTAGGATGTAAGCTATATAACGTTTATGGCTCATGATCCACACTTTCAATTGTGGCTGGAAAGAGACTCATAGCCAGTGGAGTTCTTTTAACAAGGCAGTTGGAATGCTAGCAGTTGTTTTGACTCTGTCATATATGGGCTGCTAGTGCAGAATATTGTACACTACTGCCAAATGTAGAAAATTTTACCACTGAATTTGGGGTCAAAAATGATCCTGAAAATATTCAGCATCAAAATTCAGACATAAATAGGTTAATACTTTTGTGGGTAATGTTGAGGTCACAGAAACAATCGAATGCCCAGAAAAGAACAGAGTAGACTTTTGGTTAAATGTTAATTCAAGAAAATTTAATTATTTTAGTTATTAAATTTTCCAGGTGATTGTCTACTAAGGAATAGCAAGTGCTATAGGCCATATTTCAGAGGAAGGCAATGGCAAAGTTTCTCTGGGCATTCTTTGCCTAAGAAAATGCTATAAATTCATGGGGTCACCATGTCCATAGGGAATCTGAACATTAAATAGTACACACATACGATTTAAAAACACCAACACCCCACAATGGTTCATATAGTCCAAATAAGACTAAAGGGTCCCAATGATAAGTAAAATTAATATCCTTCCCACATATAATTGATTGTGACCAATCAAGGTATTTTGCTGCCTGAGGCATAGCATTGTCCCATAGTATCCATAGCCAGTCAAGTTATATGACGTGAGTAAGAAAAGCCCAGAAACACTCCTCACCATCCTTGGAAGCAGCAGTAGAAAAACAACAAAGTGGCTAACCACTGATTTGCTTCCCTTTCATGTTGCCCCAAATCTGCGGATAGCAGTGAATGCTTTGCTCTGCCTAGGGCTGAGTTTGGCCCTGCGATGGGCGATAATGTCTGCCCATGAGGTTTTGTTGCCTCACCATTTTAAGGTGCTTTCCTGAGACCTGCTGAGCTAAATTAATTCTAATCCCAGACTCAGGGAACATAAGTCTCTTTGGATCCACAGGGGTGTGCGGGTGTATGTGTTATCAGTGGACACAGCAGCTTTGTTCGGCAGCCTCCTCTTTCGGCAAATCGTAACTCAGCACCTGAGGAACCATTGCAGTGATCATTTGTGGCTGCCAAATTGGTTTCCTCTTCAGCAAGCCAACTACCCGTCATGTCTTCACACTACACATGCTCATTAGCAAACATGTAAGTAAACAAACAACAAAAAAGGGAAACATATCGGCTTGTTCCACAGACAGGAAAGAGAGATAAAAAGAAGAAGCCTTTGATTACACCTGGTGCCCAGGTCTCAAAGGCTACCAATCCAATTGGTGTGACCACCCACAGAATATCCTATTTTCACATATAGATAGCAAGGTAGCAAAGGCAGGCTGTGAGCAAATGAGCAAGAAAACTAGGAACAGGGAAACAGGGCTTTGGGCTTGATACAATTTCTCCACATCCTCACTGACAACTGATACTTCTTCTTGTACCTTTGGAAAGCTGAATTTGTTTTAAAATTCTTATTTCCTCTCTTCTATCCAGCTATTAAATCTATCTAACCTCCTTGCTTTGAATGACCATGAATACACTGGTGTCACTCATGAGCCCACATTATGTTGTGCTTCAAAATATCTCATGTTACACCATTATAGATCATTGATTCCACTTCAACTGCCATGGCTTAGCCTTATGTAATTTGGGAGTTTGCAGTTTAGGGAGGTACTTCAAATTAGGCACTAGAGAGGTCCTTTGGTGCCTCACCAAACTGCAAATCCCAAGATGCCATAGGATGCTGCTAATAGTTATGGTGAAAAAGTCTCTACTTTCAGTTGATGCACAAGTTCCAACACAGTTTCCAGACCAGCTGCATACCCACTTCATAGACCCAATTCCACAACCAGCTACAGAAGTGTTTACTCAAACTGTAGTGTGCCTAGGGATCACAAGAACAAATGAGGCATCGTTTACACATCTGGAAAAAGCAACAGAACTCTATCAGTGCACTATTTTCTCTATAGGAACTGGATTTTAATTACTGAAATGTAATTGAGGAATCCTTTGGAAAGTTATGGCCTCAATGCTAAGCAGCATTACTTGGAGCAGGTCCCTGCAGGACTTACTTCCAATGAAGCAGGGATGGACTTGAACTATTAATTCAGAGATGGGCATCATGTGGCCTCCCTGATGCTGCTGGACTGCAACTCCCAATATTCCTCCACATTAGCTATACTGGCTAAGGTTTCCAGGAGTTGAAAATCAACAGTATCTGACAGACCACACAACTCCCACCTCTACATGAATCTGTTTTCCAAGCTGATAAAATAATTCTGGTTCTGATTCTTCTTACACTGTGGTGCTTTGCCTGGCAGTGGGTTGCTGAATTCACTCTTGAGTTCCATTCTGCACTTTGAATGTGCTATCTAATGATCTAGCGGAGACATCAGGTTCAGCACCTTGGATAGCACACTCAGACTCCCGGCAGAAACCCAGTAGAGCATGGGTGCTCAAACTTTTTCAGCATGTGAGCTACTTATAAAACAACCAAGTCAAAATGATCCACCTACCCACTACCCAGAGAGCCATAAAAGCAAAATATTTGGAAATTTATTTCAGTGAGAGCCGTATAATATATTTTAAGACTGAATCCAACTAAATAGGAGTACAATAAGCCCCTGAATGTATTCATCATAATAATGATAATATTCATTCAGCCTCTGCTGCTGCTACTACTACTGTGTTTCCCCGAAAGTAAGACAGCGTCTTACTTTCTTTTGACCCCCAAAATCCCCACTACGGCTTACTTTCGGGGTACGGCTTACATTAGCCGACGGTACCTGCCGTACCCCGAAAGTAAGCCTTTCCCCATGGCCGCCGCGTCACTCGGTCCCGCCTCCTCCTCCGCCTCCTCCTCCTTTGCCACCTCCGCTTCCCGCCGCCCGCCGCCACCCGCCACCGCCCACCGCCGCCCCAGTAGGTCCCGAGCGCCCGCACAGGAGTGGGCCGGCGGCGGCAGTGGCGGCGGCGGCGCAAAGGAGGAGGCAGGCGGATGCGGGCGGAGGCGAGCGGAGGCAGAGGCGGAGGTAGGCGGCGGCGGGCGGTGGTGGCGGCGGCGGCGGGCAGTGGCGGGCAGAGGCGGAGGCGGGCGGCGACGGAGGCGGAGGTAGGCGGAGGCAGGCGGAGGCGGAGGAGGAGGAGGCGGGACCGAGGAGGAGGTGGGACCGAGTGACGCGGCGGCCGGGGTACGTCTTATTTTCGGGGTACGGCTTACATTAGCCGACCCCCCTGACACCCCCGATACGTCTTACAATCGGGGGTGTCATACTTTCGGGGAAACACGGTACTACTACTACTACTAATAGTAACAACAACAATAGGTTCCTAGAGTTGAAGGAGACCTCCAAGGGCCTTCCAGTCCAACCTCCTTCTGCCATAAGGGAAAAACACAATCAAAGCATTCCTCACAGATGGCCATTCAGCCTCTGATAATAACAACAATGGGTTCCTAGAATAGGAGGAGACCTCCAAGGGCCATCCAGTCCAACCTCCTTCTGCACCTGGGCGGCGTCGTGAGCCTGCGGGGTGGGACAAAGCCTTCCTCCCACCCTGCCTGCGATCTACCAGGACGCCCTAGGCGATCTACAAGTAGATCACGATCTACCTAATGAAGCACCCCTGCAGTAGAGAATCACACCTCTGACAGAGAAGCCACCAACTGCCCTACAAAATGGAGAGTGACTTGTATCTGGAAATTCTTCATCAACCAAATTGATGCAATCAAATTTGATGCGATCAATAGTTCTATCTACTTCATTACACTAGCACCTATCCACTTTAAATCCAGTTGCTGCCTCCTGCAGAATTCTAAGATTTGTAGTTTAGCGAGGCTCAGGTCCTCTCTGGCTGCACAGCTTAAAGTTCCATTCCAAAACTACAATTCCCAGAATTCTGCTGGAGGCAGCAACTGGATTTAAAGTGGATAGATGATCTAGTGTGATGAAGTCCTATGACTCTTTGGGTGAATACCCTGAATTTTTTTTCATGTCAGGAGCAACTTGCAAAACTGCAAGTTGGTTTCTGGTGTGAGAGAATTGGCTATTTGCAAGGACATTGCCCAGGGGATGCCAGGAAGTTTGATGGTTTACCATCCTTGTGGGAGGCTTCTCTCATGCCCCCACATAGGGAGTTGGAGCTGACGGGGGGAGCTCAACCTGCTCTCCCTAGATCCAAACTATTGACCTGTCAGTCAGAAGCCCTGACAGCACAAGGATTTAACCACTGCAGCACCAGGGGCTCCAATACCCTGAATACTACTGGTAGAGAGAGTTGGAATGCTTCTCAGATGACCAGAGGCCAAGAGGATGAAGCTTCTATACCTTTTTATAGCGGGACCTTTGAGGCAATCTTACACCGAAGTTGGTCACATACAGATCTGGGCAGGGCTCCTGAACCTTTAATTAGAAGAGAGATGAAAGTGGCACCTGTTGAATCTTCTTGTTCAAAACAATTATAAAAGGTACAGAATCATAGAGTTGAAAAAGACCTCATGGGCCATCCAGTCCAACCCCCTGCCAAGAAGCAGGACAATCGTGTTCAAAGCACCCCCAACAGATGGCCATCCAGCCTCTGCTTAAAAGCCTCCAAAGAAGGAGCCTCCACCGCACTTTGGAGTAGAGAGTTCCACTGCTGAACAGCTCTCACAGTCAAGAAGTTCTTCCTAATGTTCAGGTGAAATCTCCTTTCCTGTAGTTTGAAGCCATTGCTCCGCGTCCTAGTCTCCATGGCAGCAGAAAACAAACTTGCTCCCTCCTTCCTATGACTTCCCCTCACCTATTTATACATGGTGATCATGTATCCTTTCAGTCTTCTCTTCTGCAGGCTAAACATGCCCAGCTCTTTAAGCCGCTTCTCATAGGGCTTGTTCTAAAGCAGTGTCCACTTTAGCATTTGGCTATCTTATTATTTGTTTCATAATTTTTCATCCAATATCATACATTAATCTCCTCTTTCTTGATCCTCAAGGTAAGTTGGGAGGAGATTTATTGACTGAACCAAGGTGTGTCTAAAATGCACAGAAGATATCCAACTGGCCCTCCCCAGTCCTATTTCATTCTAACCATTACACCATGCTGTCTTTATCTGCTTATACCAGGTGAGATTAGATGTCCACTGAGCCTTGTACAGTATATTTCTAAGTATTTATTCTTACCAGTGCTCTCTTCAAGTCTTTAGGTGAGGCGGGATTTTTTTTCTTTTCGCTTCCTGCTAGCAATTTGTCTGGTGTCAGAGATAAGCCGAGATTTTCTCCATGTAAAGAAGGCGTTCAGGTATATACAGCTCCACCCACACCATAGTAACTTGCAACTCTCAAAAACCTGTCTGTTCTACACAACTGTTAAAGATATAGGAAACCAGTCCTGCTGTTCTACTAATCAAGACACACCATAATTAGCCAACATATGAAGTAATGTTTTCAGTTAGTAATATGCCTGCTACCATTAAAACCAGGGAGACAAAAACAAAGCTTAGCTGAACTTGCGACACTGAACATATTGATAATTCTGGGGGAAATACTATTAATTCCCTCCTACACCATGTACTCTCATTGTTTGGCTAAGTGTCCGCCTCCCACTATCCTCAGCCACAAAAGCAAATAATCGAGTATAAAAGAGTCTCCAACAGATACCATGGCAAGTGAAAGAGCCAAATATGGATGATTGGGAAAAGCATATAGAAGGAAGCAACATGCTAGAAAGTGAAAGGTGCCCCAAGAGTATTAACATTTGGGGTTCTCCCTCACCATAGTGACATGGAAATTTAAACGAATTTTAAACTAGACCACATGCAGCCTAAAAGAGTTCAAGAAATGTCATGAAGGCAATGCCTTTAATGGAGAGTCAGAGAACTGCAGAGTTAAGAAAGTAGGGGGGGGGGGAAGATGGTGGTAATCTAGTTTCACCCCTGCTCATTGTGGGATCTGCAATGCAAAATGCAACTACAGCATCCCTGACAGGTGCTCGAGTATCTCTGACCCTAATCTGTGCTTGAGTATCTCTTACCCTACCAGTTTTGCTTTCCTAAGCACTCACATGGATGAACATTATTGTTAAAGATGGCTGGCTGAGAGTGGAACTGAGGGCTCTTCCACACAACCCTATATCCCAGAATATCCCTGAGTATGGATTCAGATAGCCCAGGGCTCTCCAACTTCTACCGGCCCAAGGGCCGGAATTCCGGTGACTGATCACCTGGGGGGCCGCAGTGGGTGGCAGGGTCACTCATGGGGGCGGGGCCGATCATGGGGGCGGGGCCGATCACGGGGCGGGGCCGATCGCAGGCAAAGGGGGGAGGCTGTGGGTGGTGCTTGCGCCGCCGCGCGCATGCGCACTTTTTCGGAATTTTTTTCAGAATTTTCCCCGGAATTTTTTTAAAAAAATTGTTGCAGGAGGGTAGGAGGGCCGGATCCAAGGGGCTGGCGGGCCGTGTGTGGCCCGCGGGCCGCCTGTTAGGCAGGCCAGGCTTAAAAGCCTCTGCTTAAAAGCCTCCAAAGAAGGAGCCTCCACCATAGTTTAATGGAGGCTGGTGCACAATGCACAGGGGGCGCTTTCCAACTTTGTGGCATAGCTATGTAACAGCAGCCCTCTACTCCACATGGGAATTACAAACCAACCAGTTCTAATCACTGCATACATGAGTCCATTTACAAATATATAATTCTCTCACAGGATTCTGGTCAAAGACTTGGAAACCTCCAAATGATAAAGTAACAGAGAAGGGGTTTCTGTCGCCCTCTGGGGAAGCCTCAAGGACCAGATGGAGACCTCATTAAGGTCTCATTTAGTTGCAGGGCCTAAGATTCCCCATTGGTAACATAACTTATCACTGTTTACCTGTTGTGTGAGAGGGTGTGAATGGTAACATGCTGCTCAAAATGCACATGTGAAAAAAGTCTCTTGTTTTTGCAAACCTCACTGTCAACACTAGGGGGCAGGCATGCTCCAATCACAGCTGACAGTAGCACCCCCCTTCCCCAGTATCAGAATGATCCAGGCTGGTAATTTTCCTGTTCTAAGCTGCCTAAATACCCTAAAGGCGATAGATTTCCCCTAATCTTGGAAGTTAAGCAGGGTGGGATTTGGTTAATGCTTGGATGGAAGACTGCCAATGACTAGCAGGTCATTTGGGCTATATTTTTGTTGGAAGGAACTGGGAAAGTGACCTCTGAGTATTCCTTGTCTAGGGACCTCTTCGCACCTCTTCTTGCCATTTCACATGCAGTACTTCCATTGCTCCATTGCCCTTTTCCCCATCATATGGGGGAAAGGAGAGGAAAATGTGGGTAGCACCATCAGAGCTACCCAAAAAACATTTTTCTCTCTGTTGCTTGAGATGCTTCCCCTCCACTTCAGGAAGAATTGGGGGTAAGGCCAAGCCAGCATCATTTGATGCACTCAGCAGGCCCTGTCCTAAAGAGGGAAAGGGGCCATAAAACCCCCCATGTGAAGAGGTCTTAAGAAAATAGGAAATTCATAGGGTCAACATAGGTCAACCGTTGATTTGAAGGTATACACACAAACATCTTGGAGTTAGAAGCCCCCAGTGGTGCAATGGGTTAAACCCTTGTGCCAGCAGGACTGCTGACTGAAAGGTTGGTGGTTTAATCAGGGGAGTGAGGTGAGCTCCTGTCTGTCAGCTCCAGCTTTTCATATGGGAACATGAGAGAAGCCTCCCATAGGATGATAGAACATCTGGAGTGTTCCCTGTAGTTCTTGCAGATGGTCAATACTCTCACACCAGAAGCGACTTGCAGTTTCTCAAGTTGCTCCTGACCTGAAAAAAATCTTAAAGTCTTCCTGGACAACAAGTTTATCATGAGCCAACAGTGTGATGCAGCAGCTAAAAAAGCCAGTGGGATTTTGGGCTGCATCAAAAGGAGTATCGTGTCTATATCAAGGGAAGTCATGGTGGCTCTCTATTCTACTTTGATCAGACTTCACCTGGAATACTGTGTCCAATTCTGGGCACCACAGTTTAAAAGAGATATTGACATGCTGGAATGTGTCCAGAAGAGGGCAACTAAAACGATCAAAGGTCTGGAGACCATTCCCTATGGGAAGCATCTTAAAGAGCTAGGTATATTTGATCTGCAGAAGGGAAGGTTGAGAGGAGACATGATAGCCATGCATAGATATGTGAAAGGATATCATAAAGAAGAGGGAGCAAGCTTGTTTTGTGCTGCCCTAGAAACTAGGACCTGGAGCAATCAGTTCAAATTACAGGAAAGGAGATTCCACCTGAACATAAGGAAGTCCTTGTGAAAGCTATTCACCAGTGGAACTCTCTGCCCAGAGTGTAGTGGAGGCTCCTTCTTTGGAGGCTTTTAAACACAGGCTGGATGGCCATCTATCAGGAGTGCTTTGAATGCAGTTTTTCTGCTTCTTGACAGGGGGTTGGACTGGATGGCCCACGAGGTCTCTTCCAACTCTATGATTCTATATTATCCATAGTAATCTCTAGGTCATCCTATAGATTTTTGGGTAAAGATTTAGGGCCCTTCCACACAGCCATATAACCCTGAATATTGAGGCAGATAATCCACAATATCTGTTTTGAACTAGATTATCTGAGTCCACACTGCCATATAATCCAGTTCAATGTGGATTTTATACAGATGTGTAGAAGGGGCCCCAGAGGTAACTACAGGGAACACTCCTCCATGATTTATAATACATCCAGTATGATTTAATGGCACATTCATGATAGGTCATCACAGGGGGAAAATGAAAAAAGGCAAAATGGGTGCACTTTATGTTCCCCCTGGAGCTACGCATCATAATTCATTTTTGGGGATGTCAGATATTTTGACAAACACACACACACAAAACAATAATCAATTACTAGAATTTTCAGAAACACAACAAACATTGGGGCCACAATCTTGCTTCATTACATGTAATACCCAAAATGTGTGTCTTTTGGAAGGAATTATAGCAATATTATTTTTGTCACTTACCAATTTCCAAATTTCTGGCTTCAACAAGCTTCGTCACGATTTCAACAGTGATTCCTATTCAAAATCTTACAAATGACTTAGGCCCCTTCCATACAGCTCAATAAAATCCCACATTCCTTGCTTTGAATCGGAATATATGGCAGAGTGGATTCAGGTAACCCAGTTCTAAACAAATATTGTGGGATTTTCTGCCTTGATATTCTGGGTTATATGGCTGTGTGGAAGGGCCCTTAGAGGGCCACCAAAATAGTAAAAAGTCTGGAAACCATGCTGTATGAGGAGTGACTTAAGGCAGTGTTTCCCAACCTTTTTTGAGCCACGGCACACTTTTAACATTAAAAAAATCTGGGGGCACACCACCAACCAAAATGACACAAAATGACACTCTAACACAGTAAAGAACGGCTGGGGGTTGGTGGCCTGCTGGGAGCAGCTGCTGGGAGTGCCAAAGCTGGGGAGGGGGTGGAGCCAGGCTGCGCCATGCCCCGCCCTCTACCCCCGGCTTCACTTCTCCCAGCAGCTGCTCCAGCCTTGAGGGGGCAGTGCCAAGCCAGCGGTGCCAGAGCCAGCACAATGCTGGCTTGGCACTGCCCCCTCAAGGCTGGAGCAGCTGCTGGGAGTGCCAAAGCCGGGGGAGGGGGTAGAGCCCGGCCGCGCCATGCCCCGCCCCCTCCCCCCAGCTTCAGCTCTCCTACAGAGGAGGAGCATGAGTGGTGAATGGGCTTCAGTGGGCGGGGCTCCTCCTCCACGTGGCTTCAGCGAGCGAGGGGCGAGAGTCATGGCGGGAGTCATGGCGGAGAACGGCTGGCTGGAGAACGGCCGAAGGAGGCGGCGCCCCGGTCCCTTCTTCTTTTTCTTCGCCACTGCCCGGCCCTTCCTCCTCCTCCTCCCCCAAGCAGCAGGAGTTCGGCAGGAGGGGGGGGCGGAAGGGGGGCAGAGAGCTTTTCTCGCGGCACAGCAGGAGGTCCGTCACGGCACACTAGTGTGCCACGGCACACTAGTTGAGAAAGACTGACTTAAGGAATGTGTTTTACATAAGAACCGTATACATACTAAAACTCCATTATGGCTCTCTCCATTGGAAGCGGATCAACGTAGATTATTAGGATGGACGGAATGGCCCAAGTACAGAGATATCTTAAGGAAACAGAATGGTGAATACCTTTTGAAGTCACAGGAAGAAATATCTAAAAAATTTGTTAATGTTCGGTGGCTCCATTACTTTCAACTGAGGGAATGGTTTAACAGAGACAAGATTATAGGATTTAGTGAAAGTGAGGGAATCTGGGAAAAAGTTCTGAAAGCAGAAAATAAAACAACATCAAAGATATACTCTATGCTTCTTGCCTGGATAACAGAGGAAGATATAATTAAACAAACAATGGTAAAATGGGCTCAAAATATAGGGAGACCAATACAATTGAGAGAATGGGAAACACTATGGAAGAAAAACCTCAAAATCACCTACGCTACTGATTTAAAAGAGAACTGGCTTAAAATGATTCACCGATGGTATATTACACCGCAAAAATTAAATGCCATGTATAAAAATATGGACAATAAATGCTGGAAGTGCAGAACTCAAGAAGGGACTTTCTACCACATGTGGTGGTCATGCCCTAAGACAAAAGAATATTGGACAATGATACATAATGAATGTAAACAAATGTTAAAAATAGACTTCCCCCAGGCCCCGGAAATATACCTATTAGGATTAATAGGTGATAACATACTGGAGAATGAAAACCAACAAAAACTCCTAGTGTACTTGACCACGGCGGCACGGATAGTCTTCGCAAAATTGTGGAAACAAAGCTTACTCCCAGATAAAGAACAATGGTTGGAGAAAGTACTGGAAATCAAGGGAATGGACGAATTGACATATTGGCTTCGCCAAAACAATGGCAAGGGGAACACGATGACAGACTGGACTATGATTAAGGAATATATAAAATCAATAGAAATAGACTGAAACACTCTGTCAAGCACAATACTAATAATATAAACAAGAGCACATTAGGATGCCCTAGATGAAAGAAACAAAAAAGATATAAAGATGTAACTTGATAAGTATGGAACTAGAACGGAAGTCAATATTGACCCTGTATACCCTCCCCCTTCTCCCTTTTCCTTTTTGTATCTGTGTATTGTAAATTTACATGTTTTGTCTTGTCTATAAAAATATGAAACTTTAATAAAAATCATTTTAAAAAAAAAAAAGGAATGTGTTTTACCTGGAGAAGAGAAAGTTAAGAGATGACATAATAGCCATGATTAAATGTTAGAAATGATGTTGAAATGGAGCAGGCTTGTTGTCTGCTGTACCACAGAGGAATGGACTCGAACACAGAGGAATGGAGTCAAACTACAGGAAAAGAGATTCTGTCTAGACACTTGGAAAACTTATTGATGGTAAGAGGTGTTCAACAGTTGAATATGTAGTCTCTGAGAGAGGAGGAGTCTTTTTCTTTTGAGGTTTTAAAAGAGAGGCTGCACAGCCACCTGTTTTGAATGCTTTGATTGTGTATTCCTGCATGGCAGAATGAGGTCGGACTGGATGGCCCTTGGGTCTCTTCCAAGGAACTGAAGCCTATTCCACCAATTGAATAGTTCTTTTGAAGTTGAGACTAACCCTCAAAGCAGATTCAACAGCTCCCTGATATGGAAGCCTCCAGCCTCCATGAATAGGATTTGATTTGTGTCTTCAGAGATCAACCTCATAACCTATTTACAGTGCCAAGCAAGAAGAAATCCCCATCACCGCTAACATCACTACTGCAATGCTTTTGAGCACCAAGCCTACAAAATGTCTGCCAGGTCCGCAAAACAAAACAAAGAGCGAAACCTTCTGATTTGAGGGCAGCCAACTGAATGCTGGCAAATGGGATTGTGTTCTGTCATTCCAAGCTTTCGTCCTCCCATCTCCTGTTCACTGTGCCAGCTCCGTCACACTGACCCCAATGAATGAGGCTGGTGCTGTCAGAGTTAATTTGTCGCTGGCCCCTCTCAGAGGTGCCAAGGAGTTTCGTCCCCTGGATTTTTTGTCCTTTCCTTGCCCCAGTAGTGAAGCTTTTAGACACAGACTCCATTTCAGTTTGATGCAAACTCCTCTGCGTGAAGAATTGGGTGTAGCCAGTCACCTTGGATGCATGGTTGGAGGAGCAGCAGGGAGTGTTGGCAGAAGTACCATGGAGCAAAGTGGCTCCTTGAGGAAGGCTGGAGTCCTGCTCCAAAAGCATGACCAAGTAATATAGAAACCACACAGGGCACATCCTGCCAGGCTCAGAGCAAAACATGCAACCTGAAAACAGAGTCTGGAAATGTTATTGCTTGGATGAGAGCTCCCAAAATCCCACAGGCAGCTTTCTGGTGGCAGGATTATGTAGTCCAAGAATGCCCCTTGACACTGATCACAAGACTGTACCATCAAAATGCCAAAGATGGCAAGGCTATGTGGACAGCTAATCTCAGCAGGTGACCCATAGTGCCACAAGAGCCAATCACATTTGGAAACAAAGCATATTTTAATTAGGGCAGGCTTTCTAGTGTCGCCAAATGAACAAAACAACAGAAAGGTGATGAGTTGATATTGTGAATTACAGTATAATATTTCTCCTGGAAATTATCCATACCCTCCAAGATTTAGCATATCAAAATGGGGACACATGTGGCAATAGCCAGGCAACAAGAGAAGAGGACTAGGGAAGAGACAAATGGTACTTCTATACCGTAGAATTAACTGAGTTTGATACCACTTGAACTCCCATGGCTCAATACTATGGAATCCTGGAAGTTTTACGACCTTGTTAAATGGCTGCCGACAGTGCTCTGCTTCATAGAGGGGTGTGGGGGATCCGGTGCTCCATGCCCCATATCTCTGGCTCCAGCAGGGGGCATTCAGATGGGGGGAAGTGTGAGCACATATGGAGTGTGCAGCTTCACCCCCATGCATTGCAATGGCAACACAGGAACCCTCCCGTGTTGCCTTGGCAGCGGCATGCACCAGTTCCACCCTCCTTCACTCACAGAGCTGCACCAGTGTCATTTGATGGGAGCTGGCTGGCTCGGTGGGTGACCGGGACTAAATCGGCGCATGCCTCCAAATTTAGTCCGGTGTGAAAAGATTGGTAGTTTTACAAGGTCTTTAGCCTTCTCTACCACAGGTTCTGGAGCTTCACCAAATTACAACTCCCAGGATTCCATAGCATTGAGCCCTGGAAGTTAAGATGGTGTCACGTTGCATTAATTCTACAGAGTAGAGCCTCCCAAAATCTCAATATGTTCAAAAAGATTATTTCATTCTTGCAATTAGCCCAACACATTTTGGACTAGTAATATTTAATGGTCTTCTTTAGGGTAGTGCAACTTTAAAACCGCCTGCAGGGATCCCACAAAAAAGCATTACTCCTCTGAAGAAGACCATTAAATATTACTAGGCTGAAACATGTTGGGCTAATTGCAAGAATAAAATCATCATTTTAAATACGCTGAGATTTAACTCTTCTTTACATCCCTTCCATTGGGTGTTACCAGTGCTTTTTGCTTTTTAAGTCAGGTAACAAGAAAACAGAAGGCACATTATTAATAAGGAAGAGCATACAAAATTATTTTAAGCAAGGAAGCCCTGGAGTTTGTGTACCGAGTTTAGGAAATCCTGGAAAATGGAATTCAAAAATAGTCTAAGAACCTTACCAGAGAAAACAAAACTCTGGGTGTATCTACACTTCCACAGCTCCCCTCCCAACTAATTGCATCAAACTTCAAGTTCCATCACTCCCACCTCAATGTAGTCGAGCCAGGAAGCCCCAAACCCAAAAAGAACCAACTGCAGAGAGTCCCCAGTATTCCTCTTGGCCCATGGCCCAAGTTGCACCAGTACCAAGCCTTTTTCCTTTTCTGCCTCACCTGGTCCCATACACCACTACATCAACCTTGTCCCTCCCAGGAAACCCAGCCACCATTACCTCCCATCTCCACATTTACAACACTTCATACAGCACATAGTATGGAAGACATTTTGGCCACACGTTACAAAACAATAAATAAACACTCTGCCATTTCTCCCATCGTTTCCTCTTCTCTCTTCCTCTCTCCCTATCCTTTCTCCGGCCTGGGGGAAGCATATCCCAGCTCAAAACGACAGCTTTTGGGGCAGTTTGGCCCAAAGAGATCTCTTCAGGGGGGGTGGGTGATGGGCAGAGATTGATGCCAAAAGAAGATCTAGTTCTCCCAAGTACTGTGCCTCTATTTGCCTTTTTCTGATTGTTTTTCTTCTCCTGGACTGCTCCTGACGCTTCTCCCTGGCTGATTGAGCCAAGAAGCCTTGCTATTCATCATGGACCCTCCCTGCCCTGGGAAAGATAGTTTCATCAAGGACCCTGAAGCGAACTCAAGATCCCTTCCTGGCTGGAAGCAGCCAGAGAGCCAAAAAGTACATCTATGGGCTTTTGAGGGGTTTTGAACCTGCAGCCCAAGCCTTTGCAGGCTGGGATATGTAGTTCGCCCAAGGACACGGATCATAGACTCATTTCTGTACCCCTGTATCCCTGTACATACAGTGTGGCTTCATATGTTTTCCTTTGACTCTTTGTAACACTTCCCACCCCATCCCACCTTTGTTAGTTAAGAAAGAAGGATTGCTTTGGAATGTTTACTTTGTTGCTGAGAGGAAATGTTGCCAAGCCCTTTCCACACCTTTGTGGATCACCATATTCATATTGCATGCGGTTTCTGGTGGAGATCTTGTTATGGAAAAGCTAAGCTCTTGTCTTGGCCCCACGCTTCATCAGTCCTGAGGCAGGTTTAACGGTCGGATTTCTAGTCTAACTAAATTAGCCTCTGGAACTTGGACAATAAATGTTTGCTCTTCACAGCGGGTAACCCACCTGGCCTCGGAAACCAAGGTGCGCCCCAAAATAAGTCCTTTTGTCACCAAAAGGGTATGAGTGAATCACCAGGCCTTCTTCCTCTTCTCCCTCATTCACATACGGATGAGACACATCAATTCAATGACTTCATCATCTCCAGGTGTTGCCCCAGGTCGTTACCTGGCCCGGACTCTTTGTTTTCATTCACATGCCAACCTGTCAGTAATCCCTGCCTAAGCCTTCCTTCCTGGAACTCCATATATGGCCACAGACCTCTGATTGGCCGAAGCCGGCAAATGGGAGCGAGCGCTGATAGGCTCCCTGGAACTGACCGGCCTCCCGCCCATCAGCTGGCCTCAACGTTCCAACCAATCACCAGCAGAGCCGGCCAGGAGGAAGTGGGCGGGAAATTCAATTGTTTTGACAGTTCTGTAACCTTTAAAAACCAATGTTTTGAATGTATATGCATGCGTTCTTTGCGGGAATCAGGGTATTGCGGTTCGCATCCTCTCAGCTGAGCAGAATAAACAATTTCATGGCATCTACCTTGCAGTATTGGTGAGCATAATTGGATCTACGGGAGGCGGGTAGGCTACGAGGACCTAGTCGCTCCGGGCTCGCCAGGTTAACTGAACCCTCGCGGCCTCTGTCCCGCAGTTGGTCTGCGGGACTTGTCCGGTTGTCCGACAACCGGCCTGGGGGATTGTCTGGTTGTTCGATAACATCGATGGATATTATCGTTTGACACATTGGCAAAGAGTGGGGAAAACCAATCTGGGGAGGGTAGTAGACAGTATGTAACATTTCTCTGTTTCTAAATCCTACAATATGCCAAAGTTCCACCTTAACTGTCCCTGGAGGAAGTATATTGAAATGGCTTTGTTTCCTTGAGCAACAGATTAATTTCTAAAACAAGAAGACTATTATCCCCTATAACTGCATTATAAGCATGAAACTTGCTTAGAATGCTTACAGGTTGTCTGGAGCTAATCTACTTTTGTTACGTTTGTTTAATTAAGCATGATCCGAATTGAAAGCAAACTGATTTTTGTATATTGTTTGGATTCAATAGCAGCTCAAATGTTGGTCAATGATAGACTGATTGCATTGTGAACTACATTAGTTGCATTGTTAAATGGGGCAAGTGTAAATTTACTAATGGCAGGCAAAAAAAAAGAATGCTGAAATCCCACTTTATTTTCGGTTACAATACATTTTCAGTTTGATTATAGGTCTGACTCAAAAGATAACGCCAACATTTCAGATGCTAAATATCTTTGCATTAGGACTAAAATATTTTTATCTGGAACTGGCATACAAGAATGCCACATTGCTTTTTTGATTGTGATATTAGTTAAGCAACCTGACAATGCAGTAAGAAAATGGGGAAATAAATTGGATGCTATGGAAAATAAACTTAAAATAATTAGATACTAAAGGATCGCAGAGAACAACATAGGAAATTGAATGACATATTAGTTATTTGGGGTAATGATGGAAGAAGTTAATTGTGCAAGTTGAAGATTTGGGAAATAAAGCTGAAAGAAACAATGTTTGTTTTGGAAGGTGTTCCCAAGGAATTGAAAAAAGTGGAATGTCTAATAGTTGTGGGAAACTAAACAACTCCTTTTGGTTAGCTTTGGGGCAGAGAAAACAAGGATGTATAATCAAACCTCAACTTTTGTAGATTTGGCTTTTTGCAAAATTGGTTTGCATTGATTTGATTGAAATGTTCTCTAGTAAACTCGAGTCCTGCACAATGACTCTATGGCCAACTTCCAACAGAAGGTTTATTTGCAGTTTTTCACTTTCATGAGGGTCTTGTGCTTCTAATTCCAATAAATTCCAAGGAATTTGGAGAAATGATCTTATTCCCCCTATGAACCATTTCAGAGTTTAAGATTGTCCAGGGAGGCCTTGCTCTCAGTCCCGCGTCCTTCACAGGCGTGATTGGCAGGGACAAGAGACAGGGCCTTCTCAGTGGTGGCTGTGGAATTCCCTCCCCAGGAATATTAGATCAGCCCCCTCCCTCCTGACCTTCTGTAAGAGAGTGAAAGCATGGCTCTTTCATCAAGTCTTTGGAGAACTTATGCAATAGACAGATATAGAATTATGTGTTAAAGACTATTGGAATGGCCTAAATTATTATTATGGATAGCATGATTTAATTATATATTTTACAATTCTATTTAATGTTCATTTTAATTGTATATTGTTTTTAATGGCATTGAACAGTTGCCTATGTGCAAAGCTGCCTTGAGCCTCCTCTGGGGTTGAGAAAGGCAGGGTAGAAATGTCATAAATAAATAAATAAATAAATTCTGTATTTAAACAGGAGTGGGCCTTCTAGTTGTTTTTTTGGATTGCAATTCCCATAATCCCTTGTCTTTAGATTTGCTGGCTAGGACTGATGAAGGTTGCAGGCTGAAACCATGTGGAAGAATCACAGTACTCTATTTCTGGTTCAGACTAAAATCACACTTTTTTTCTGTGTCAGGAGTGACCTGAGAAACTGCAAGCCACTTCTGGTTCCCACATGGGGAGCTGGAACTGACAGAGGGAGCTCATCCACACTCTCCCTGTATTGGAACCTCTGACCTGCTGGTCTTCAGTCCTGTCACCCATTGTGCTCTACCAGGGGCTCCAAAAATCACACTAGATTTGCCCCAAATCTCAGAATTATTATGCTGTTTAAGAATTATTTAAAGAAGCACAGTCCTTCTTGTTCATATCCTCCCAATATCTAACAGTCTACAGAATAATTTCATTCCAATCCCTAGATTGCTACTGGATGTATACCTCAGAATCTATCCAACCCAACGCAGCTGAGACAAAGACAATTTGCTCTTCAAGTTCACTGCCCCTCATCAATAAGTATTCACTGAGATGGATTTCTCTAACAGATGCATGTATTTGCTTCTGTACGATGGATCTCAGATGTTTAGTAGTCTACTAAAATGATTACTTGGAGTTCAGATGCTGATAAGCAAAATTGGATGTTAGGGATTATTTGGAAAGAAACTGCAATTAAGAAAGCCAACATCAAAATTCCTTCTATAACTCTATACTGTAGCCAATTTCATGTGCAGAAAACAAGCTGCATCCTCCTTTTAGAGGCAACCCTTGAAATATTTAAAGGATGCAGTCACCTTTCAATTGTCTCTTCACTAAGCTAAACATGATGCCCAGCTCCTTCAATTTCTCCTCACAGGTTTCATCCTTCATATTTCTTATAATCTTCAATATCCTTCTCTGAACCCACTCCAATTTGTCTATATCTTTCTTTAAAATGAGGCTTCCAGAACTCAGCACAGTACTCCAGGTGAGTCCTTACCAGTGCAGAATGTAGGGAGTCCATTATTTCCATTGGCTTAGAAAATATGGTTCTATTAATGCAGGTTAAGATAGCATTAGCTTTCTTTGCCATAGCATTACACTGTTGGCTCATGTTCAAGTTATCACCAACAATAATCCCAAGGTAATGTTCAATTTGTCATCCCAATAACCCCACATATTGCTGATCCAAGTATCAGCCAACCTATACCAGTATATTTCATTTTTGTGGCCTAAATGTAGAATCCTGTAGTTGTCTCTGCTGAATTTCAGCCCAGTTTTTTTTAGTTCATCAAAGTCCTTTTATTTCATCAAGATTCTTTTAAATTCTGTTTCTGTCTTTCAATGTGTTAACTAAACCTTCTAGTACACCATCTGCAAATCTGAAAAGGATTCCCTCCACCCCATCATCTAAATCAGTGCTGTCCAACTTCTGGCGGGTCCAGGGCCGGATAAGAGGTCACTGATGACCTGCGGGGCCGCTCGGCCCCGCCCCAGGCCCCGCCCCCAGCCCAGGCCCCCCCCTCCTAAAGCCGCCGAAAAGGAGGAGTAGGCGGCGCCAAGAGCAGCGTCACAGGCCTGGCGTGACGCGCTGCTCTTGGCACCGCCTTACTCCTTTCGCGCCCCCTCCCTTCCTAGGCCGAGGAGCCGCCGAAAAGGGCAGAAGGCGGCGCCAACGGCAGCGCGTCACAGGCCTGGCGTGACGCGCTGCCCCTGGCACCGCCTACTCCTTCCTGGCGCCCCTCCCTTCCTAGGGCCGGGGAGCCGCCGAAAGGAGGAGGCGGAAGAAGAGCAGCCGTCACGCCAGGCCAGACGCGCTGCTCTGGCGCCGCCTTCTGCTTTTTCGCGGCCCTGCCCTAGGGGAAGGAGGGGGCGCCGAAAAAGGGCAGAAGGCGGCGCCAACGGCAGCAGCGTCACAGGCCTGGCATGACGCGCTGCCCCTTGGTCGCGCTACTTTCGGCGCCCCCTCCCTTCCTAGGCCAGGGAGCCGCCGAAAAGGAGGAGTAGGCGGTGTGCCAAGAGCAGCGCATCACGCCAGGCCTGTGACGCGCTGCTCTTGGCGCCGCTCTGCCCTTTTTCGGCGGCTCCCCGCCCTAGGTAGGAGGGGGCGCCGAAAAGGAGGAGCTAGCTCTCTTCCTCCTCCCTGCCCCGCCTCCCCCTCCCCCCCGCCGCCATTTTTTAAAAAAATCGATTTTTTTTAAAATTTAAAAATGGCGGCTGAGGGCCTAGGTGGGGCCGTGTCCAACAGGCGACGGGGCCGATCCGGCCCCGTGGGCCGCCAGTTGACAGCCCTGATCTAAATCATTCATAAACATATTGAAGAGCATCAGTCTCAGGACAGAACCGTGCAGCTCCACTTGAGATCTCCTTTCAAATTGAAGCACGGTTTTCCAATCATTTATGGATCCATCTGATAGTATTTCCCTCTATTCCAAAATTTAGTCAGTTTGCTTACCAAAACACCATGAGGGACCTTAACAAATGTTTTTCTGAAATCCAGATAAATAATACTCACAGCATTCCCATTTTACTAAACTAGTGACCTTTTAAAAAAAAAAAGGAATGTTAGTTTAGCAGAATTTGATAGCCTCATGCTCTTGTTCTTACTAATTATTGCATTGTCATCAAAATAGTTGCATACAGATTCCTATATCGTTCCTTTAAATACTTTTGTGGTATTTACGTCAGGATGACTGGCCTGTAGTTTCTTGCCTCTTCCATCTTTAAGAATCCAGTGTTTTAGGAAATAGGAGAAAGCAAGCTTTATCTTGGGGGATATGTTTGACTCCTTGGCTTGTGCACAGGCCTTTTGGTTTTGGCCATATGCTCCCCCTGAGCCTATGATATAAGACAGGGGTCCTCAAACTAAGGCCCAAGGGCCAGATACGGCCCTCCAAGGTCATTTACCCAGCCTTCACTCAGGCTCAACCTAAGTCAGAAACGACTTGAAAGCACACAACAACAGCAACAATCCTATCTCATCAGCCAAATGCAGGCCCACACTTCCCACTGAAATACTAATAAATTTATATTTGTTAAAATTGTCCTTCATTTTAATTATTATATTGTTTTTTAGTGTTTTTTGCACTACAAATAAGATATGTGCAGTGTGCATAGGAATTCATTCATTTTTATTTCTTCAAATTATAACCCAGCCCTCCAACAGTTTGAGGGACTGTGACCTGGCCCTCTATTTAAAAAGTCTGAGACACCTTGATATTAGAGGGACCTGGGCTACCATGGAGCGGGAGAAACTTCAGAGCAGTTCATGTGAGGTTAGGCATCCTGTATAACAATGCTTTTGTATTGTTGTATGATGCCCCCAGCATCAAGAAGAGTGCCTGGTGCTCACCATCTGATGCTAAAACTGGTCTTTGGCAAGCAACTCTGGATAGCACCAAACCTGCAGCCAATTCAGTATGGAAACAACAAACCCCACACTCACATTCCTAGCGCCCCCTTTTCAATAATAACAGAATGCATAACAAAATCTACCTCAAGGAACTTTCTTGCGGCTTCTCTTACTTCTGGGTTGTGCTAGATGCATTAAGACAACAGCCATTTACACCTCCTCCAAAGCCATTAATACTTCATTAACACCCCTAGTTTTCTGTGGCTTCATTCAAAGTGCATTAGAGTTTATTGAACACATGTGAAGTACATTGTCTAGTTATTTTTTTTTGTAAACTGTCAGCAGATGCAGTGGCTGCTTTTTAGTTCATTCTTCTGTAAGGAATTTGTTGGTTAAAGCAAAGTAATCCTGGCATTTTGTGCCTAAAATGGAAGAGAACTAGCAGAGCAGAGAGGTGGAGAAGTTGTTCCATTAAGCCATATGGGTACTCTGGTCCTAACTGCAAATGTTCTGATTTTGAGTATTAATATGCATCCTCTCTTTCTAGTACTTACTGATACTCCTGTTCTTCACTGATGTGTCTGGGTTTCTTTCTTTTAAAAATGATAATAACCAAGTAGGCCACAACTACTGGTAGAAGAGGTCCATCATAAAAAAGAGCCATAATATATTCTGTCATTTTTAAATCAGCACCGCTAACTTCTTAGTATTATGTATAAGTTAAGTGCCCTACGTGTGTTGTTAGGATCTGATTTGTTTTATACAGATTGTGCAAGAAGCTGCAGGCATGTCAGCAAAATTGTATGGGGTGATTCTGTTGTCGAAATCTGACTAGGGGCCGTTTCCCTTAAGGGGACAGAGCCCAGGCCACCCCTAAAAGCGAGGATCGAGGCCCAAATCTGGATGATCTTCCCAGAACTACAAATCCCAAAGAAACCCAGATCAATGCTCACCCAGACGGAAGAACGCCACTACCGAGAGAAGAATATAATTCAGCTGAATAGGATGCAATGCCACGCCAAGGTTCCAAAGGCAAAACATAGTCTTTAATGGGAAAGCAGTCCAATATATAGAAAAGCAGTCATTTACATTTGAATCGGGTGCCCTCCCCTCCCACGTGTAGCTCCAGCTGATTGGCCGCGCTGTCAAAGTCAGCTGGGCCAGGAGGCGGCCGGCGCGCTTTAACCAATGGGAAAAGGCGCCAGGATTTGAACTAACCTATCCTGGCCGGCTATGCAAGGCGGGAAAGGACACAAAGGAAAACGGCTGGGTGGAGGAAGTAACTTGTGGCTGTATACCTAGCAGCTGGCGAGCCCCCGATGTGGAAGCTCAAGCCTTCCTGTCTATTGTCTGTCCTTGAATACCTTAATGGCAGTCTTTTGTCCTGGCTGAAACTCCTTTGTGTTGAGAGTTTCAGTCTAGCGGGAAGCATGGTTTCTCAGTTCAAAATGGCAAAAATCATATGTTATTGCAGCCGGTGAGTGGGGTTCCGAAGCCCACTCTGGTCCAGCTATGGGGTGGCTGTGTGACTTGGGTTTGCTAGAGCCCATGAATCCCTTGAGGGTCCAGCTCCGAGGCCAAGGGGGGACACGAGCGGGTGAATTCAGGCCCATAATGGCAGAATCTATGTTCCACAGAACACCTGACCTTCACCCAATATTGGTGCAAAGCATCATATGGCCAAAAAAATGTATTATTTGTTTATCAGGGGAACTCCCACGGATGGAGCCCTGGCTGAGTTTGGAAGCATGGTTCCTTAGTTTAAAATGGTCCTGAGAGGTAGCTATTGGGGCTGGCTGCGAGGGTCCGAAGCTCGCATGGATCAACCATGTTTTGGGTCCTCTTTATATGACCAGACATATTCCCTAATCATTGGCCAAGCTCCGAGAATGACAGGGACATATGTGGGGGAGTCTTGGGCATAAAGAGTGGGCCTCACCCCACGAAGAAACCCAACGTCCCTCCCCCCAAGGTTATTATTTGTGCAAGGTAAAATTGGGTAGAAAAGTGGGTTATTGTGTTCTGTTAATCCCTGGAACGCTCTGCTGAGGGCATTAACTTAAAGGTTACATTGACACAAAAAGGGGAACACATGAGGGGTACAAAATAGACAAGACAATACAGAGATCCCCCAGCAATCATCCCAATTACAATCTCCCATGCAGCTCTTGCTCCCAGAGTTATGATCTCTAAAACAGGCAACACAATGCTGCCTTCCTTCTGGGAGTTGTAGTCCTCCTTGATGTAATTACTGTCCTTGGGAACTGCAGAGCCTTTGGGGCTTGGGGTGCAAAGCAGTGGCAAAGTCATTGAGGGTCGTCCATGATGTGAAGGGGAAGAGAACAGGAAATGTCCAACTGAAGAAATGTCCTTGGGGAAACTACAAAGTCCATGAGGGGCAGAGAGTCTGAGGGTGGGGATCCTGGGTGAGCCCGCATGGGGCTGAGCTCAAAGCAGTGAGAAATGGCAGCAAGAAGAGTCCATGATCAGTGTCCTTGGGTGAACTTCAGGTCCCAGCTGGCACAGACCCGGGTTATGAGTTCGAGGCCTCCCTACTTGCACAGGTCCCTCCGCAGAGACCTTCTGGAGGCGACCTGCCGAGGCAGAGAGTCACAAAGTCCATGTGGCAAGAGGGGAAAAGGCTGGGAATATTCAACTGGGAAGTGTCCTTGGCGAACTGCTTCTCCCAAAGCCCAAAAGACCTGGGTTCCCTTTCAGTCCCCTTGCAATCTGGGCAAAAACCCTCCGGACAAGCAACAGACACGGTTTGTCCAGAACGAGGGTCCCTGTGGGTCCATAATCTATGAGATGTAGCAAGGCTCTCGCTGGAATCAGCTGGGGAGAGCAGTCCAGGAATAATCCGGGGAAATGTAGCATGAAGAAAGGCAAAAGGTGTCATTGTACTTGGGGAAACTAGATCTCTCAAACTGGTAACTGTGGTGAAAATCCTCCTCATGGTGACAGGGTAAAAGGTCACTCGTGCCCCCCACCTTTGGAGCAGCTGTGTGAGTCATTGTTTTGAACAATGTGGCCGAGGGCAGGTGATGCCCTCAGGGGAAAACTGATGTTGCTTACAGGAAATGGGTGCTTACTGTTGCTGCAGTGGCTATTGTTGTGTCAGGAGAAAATGGAGCTCAGGCAGAGGTAAAGAGAGAGGAAGAAGGGGCCATTTTGTGGGCTTTTTGTTCTTGTGCCACCTGGCCCAAGATGGAGGAAAAAGGAACTGTGGAACTCCCTGCAGCTGAATCCCGTCCGTCACGGCATCAATTCCATAGGTATCATAACCTAGCACCCTCCCTCACTCTGGACTGTTAACCCTTTCTTCCCAGGGATGATAGGGGTTTTAAACCAATGCTTGAGGGGGATGGGATTTAATGGAGATTTTTTAAAGTAAATATTCAACTATATTTTGATGTGATGGAATGTGTGGCATGGTCACCAGGATGTATGTGGTCCAGCAGCATGCATGCATATATGGGCAGGGAAGAGAACAACTGAATAGGAATGTAGTCTGACATGAACATGAAAGGTATGTGCTTAATCTGACTATGGATATGTGACTATGTGCATATATGTAAAAGTGTGTGTGTATGAAGGTGGTGGCTGTAAATTTGGAAGGAAATCTGTGTGTGTGGCAAAAAACAAAACACCTCTAAGCTATGTTCAGGTGCACTGTGACAAATGTTGAAGTGTAAACACTCATCATGGAATGACCACATGAATAATCCAAACTGCACACAGCTTTGTTGACCCATATCTATAAATCTATTCCAACTATTTTCATCTCCTTCAAAAGCAGGTTGTTTATAAAGTTAATGGATCTTAATTTCCAGGGAGCAAGCTTGTATTTTTGTTGCTCTAGAGACTAAGACATGGAGCAATTGGTTTGTTATGACCAGCAGTCTGCCTGGCCTGGCCTGGCTTAGACACTCCTGGGGCAAGTCTCCAGCAGAAGATGACTCTTCCTAGTATTTCTAACAAGCTTGGGAAGTGTTCCGCCCCTACGGGGCTTGTCTGGTACTGCACCTGTTGTACCTGTTTGCCCTTTACCTGCAATTCCTTTGTTCTATTTCCAACCATGTGGACTTTGGTGGGAGGAGCTCCAAAGATGATGTCACCAGCCTAACTCCTCCCCTTCCTGAGTTTACCTGAGAGGCCGGACTCCCTCTCTTGCCTCATTCCAGTATAGCACATGGACACAGCAAGGTGAAACTCTAAGCCATGCTATGAAAAAGCATCTTAGTTCACTACAATTAGCCAACCTAAGCTTTCAGCCAAAGTTTACAAAGAAAGGTCAGCCTTCACTCAAAGACTG